>BQNB010136978.1:7606-17922 GCA_026074375.1 Tanacetum coccineum
TTAGGGATTCTAGGTTTAGTATATATAGGCATCTAGGTAGAATTATAGTTTAAGTCTAATTAGGTTTTAGATTAGGATTAGGATTTCTTTTTTTTCCTTTTCCTTTTTTCTTTTTACTAAACTTGGCCGAAATTCATTAAATATATATATTTTTTTATTTTTTATTTTTTATTTTTTATTTACAATTAAAACCTTAAGTTTTTATAAAAACCTTAATTAATTTGACTATACCTTTTTGCATAAACGCAGTTTACTACCTTTCTAAAAATAACTATTCATTTTCAACCTAACTTTTTAAAAATAGAAATTTTCCATTTTTTTAATCTAACACTTAAACGCTAAACCTATCTTAGATAACTAACACAAAATACGTATACGTATAGATTTACTTACACAATTAAATTGCAAACGCTCAATTATCAAAAATCATTTCCTTGTCATTAAAAATGAACGAAATAAACTCAACAAATTTTCCCATCATTCTAATCTCATTGAGATGATCACACTCAATAGATTGGTTACCAATATCCCATAAACACATATAAACACATATAATCACATAAACTATACTTTGCAACAGACACATAAGTCAACACTAACGGTTTGACTAACCTGCTCAAGTCATGGTTGTCACAGTTCATATTAGCCGGGGGCGGCTATAACATAAAGTTATTACTTTCACACATCTCTTTCTTTTTAGATATCTAAAAAGAGAGAGATCTGTTGCGCAACCTGACTGTGCGTTACATGTGCTCTACAGGTTGCACTCCATCTTTCTTTTCTTTTGATTTGGAAGACGGGCGTTGCATTTGGTTCGAAAAGCATGGTTTTCAGTATGTCTCCAGATAGGCCCCCCACTAGTCCGGCTAGCTAGTGAGTGGTTCTTTCGGGCGGGAAAGCACAATAATAAAAAAAATTAGGCCTACGGCAAAGGACAAAATAGGCCTAGAACATAGTTAGCCTAAAAGGATATTGTCCGGTAAGGCCTAGTCCAAAAGAATTTTGTTAAAAAGAAAATTACACAAAAGCTATTTACGACTTTTTTATATAACAAATTTTATATATCAAATATCTAATAAATCCGTAGCGATTTTTTAGATGACAAATATACTGACATAAAGGCATCAGTATAACGAACAAAACGATCTCAATATTGATATGCTTCACACGTGCGTACCATTTTATAAAAAATGTTGAAGTTTACTATTTACAACTTTTTTGTATAACAAACTTTATTTATTAAATATCTAACAAATACATAGCGATTTTTTTAGTGAAAATATACAGACATAAAGGTCTCTGGATTACGAACAAAACGAGCCCAATATTGATATGCTTCAAACGTGCGAACGATTTTATAAAAAAATGTTGAATTTTAGTATATGTTTTTAGGAAAAAAAAAACAAAAAAACTTTCAATACACACCCTTAACCTACATGATAATTTTAAATAATACCCTAAAGCTTATTTTTTTTTTAAATTAATGAAAGCACAAATTGAATACACTCTTATTTACGAGTGTTCGATCCTTCAACTATCAATTACTATTTTTGAAAAGCAAATAAAAATAGCCTCGCCGCAACGTACGGACGCCATTCTTTCTCGTTTGTATATTACAATGGAGGTGTTAACCTTTGATCAATATTGTTGATTCGTTTTAGCTTTTGTATTATCATTTTATAGAGAAAAATTGATCGAATTCACACTCGATGATCACTTGATATGTTTTATATGATAACCAGAGTCGTATGCAAGGGTGTGCGAAGTGTGTGCTACCACACATGAGCTTAAATATTTAGGAGTCTCAAAATATATACTCCGTTATATATTTGGGGCTCAAAACTTACCTACAACAAAAATTGTATTTGTTAAAACTTAAGATATATCATCATTAAAACTTAAGATCATCACTATACCATCGTATTTAGTTATCATATAAGCTTTCGCACAGAATCTTTGTTCGCTTAGTTACAACACTGATGATAACAATATGTCTTTATGTGCTAGGTGCTTTAAGGGGCACATCGACATCATTCGACTGATACGCCTAAAATAATAATGTCAATCTGTGTTCTTAATAAAATGTTGTTTTTATTTAAAAAAAAGTAGTAAACTAGCTGTTCAAAAAATTGTTAGACATCACGAATACCATAAGAATGATTTGTTGACTACCAATGGAAATAGTAACAAGAGTAAACTACACTGTTCGTCCTTGTGGTTTGCGTTGACCGCAGCCTATGGTTTTTTGACCCAAAAAAATGCCCCATCCGTCCTTAAGTGGGAAACGTTTTCTGTCGTTAGTCCCTCAATCTAACAGACCCCACTAACCTTCGTTAAATCACGTCAAATGAGGGTATCTTCGTCATTATACATTCAAATGAGGATAAAGTTGTCATTATACCCTTATGACCCAACACTACAAAATAAATAATCTTTAATATTAATACCCAAACTTCGAAACTCATTTTTTCTTATAATCTTCATCTACCTAGACCTTATCTTTACCACTACCATTATCAACCACCATCGTCATCCTCATATTACCAATTACCACTACCATTACTACCATTGCTATTTGTCATCTTCTTCATTACAACTACACATTAAACATAATCAAAACCACAAAAACTAAAAACACTAAAACCCATTTAAAAGTCACAAAATCTAAAAAAACTTTTAAAATAAAATTAATCTATCTTCATATATCTTTATCTATTCTCATTACATAAATTATCATCAAACTACACTACATAAATAAATCACACTAGAAATTATCATTTTTGAAATATCCCATTAACATATACTTGTATAAAGATATCATTTCTGAAATATTAATTTGAATATCTCCTTTTAATATGCATATCTGTTTTTGATATCATTTCTGATATATCCCATTACCAATTCACTATCTCTTTGTTACAACCTAAGTGGGTGGGGGGAAGCATCCAACGGACTCGGTGACGGTTTCTATATCCTTTCTCGATCCACAACCTTTTTATTATCCCTATTCAAACCCACTCTCTTCTCAAATTCACCACAGATGTGCGATGGATACGATGAAAGTGTGGGTGGTTTATTTAATTGTGGTGTATATTAATTTGATGTAAATTGGTGTTGGGTATGATGTTTTGATATTTAGGGTTTTGTGAAGAGAAAGATGATTTGTTGGTTTGAAATAGGTGTTTAAATTGATTAAAATTTCATGTGATTTGGAAAATATATGGAATTAATTTTGATTTTGGGGGTTTCATTTAAAGTTGGGGGGAATGTGAAAATGGAACAGTTATGCTTGGTTTTTTTGTAAAGTTTAATTTCTAGACATAAAGGTTATGGTCATTCGTTTTTAAGAGACAAATGGTGGTGGCAGTCGGTTTTTGGAAATGAAAGGTGGTGGTTGTCAGATCTGTATAGGAAGATGATGGTGGGTGGTGATAATGGTTTACTACCAATGATGATTTTGATGAAGATAAATATTTAAATAAAATGATAAAGTTAAATGTAAAATGACTATTATACCATCTGTGCATTGCACATGGGGGGGGAGTGATTTAACGAAGGTTAGGTCAGGGTCTGTTAGATTGAGGAACAACGACAAAAAATCGATTAACACTTTAGGAGGGGATTGGTGCATTTTTTTTGGTCAATTGGACCATAGGGCTGCGGTCAAACGCAAAACCACAAGGACGAACGGTGTAGTTTACTCTAGTAACAAAGAATTCATTTGTATATATCATATGGAGGTGATTTGCACACTCCACTTTTTGATCCATACACTCTAAAATATGTGTTATGACATTTATACCCTCACACCACTTTAACCTTTTTTTCAACCATTAAAAGGAGTGAGGGTTTATTAACTGCCATGGACACATTTAGTTGTGTATGGATCTAAAAATGGAGTGTGCAAACACCTTCCCATATCTATAGAGAGTTATGTTACTAGACAAATTCGGTGAGTAAAAATTTAGACCAAAAAACTTGTCCTAATAAAGCCCTTGTTAAAACAATATATTGCGCAATAAGGCTCAGGTTAAAAACAATTTGTTAAATTTTTTTTTACACAAAAGCCTCTTAAGTTTATATTATTTACAATTTTTTTATATAACAAACTTTATTTATCAAATATCTAACAAATACGTAGCGATTTTTTAAATGAAAAAATATTGACATAAAGATCTCCTGATTACGAACAAAACGAGCTCAATGTTGATATGCTTCAGACGTGCGTATCATTTTATAAAAAATGTTGAATTTTACTATCTACGACTTTTTTATATAAGAAACTTTATTTATTAAATATTTAATAAATACGTAACGACTTTTTTAATGAAAAATATACCGACATAAAGGCCTCTAGATTACGAACAAAATGAGCCCAATATTGATATGCTTCAGACGTGCGGACGATATAAAAAAATGTTGAATTTTAGCATATATTTTTAGAAAGAAAAAAAGACAAACTTTCAAAACACGCCCTAAAGTTTATTAAAAAAATCAATGAAAGCACGATTGAGTACACCAACTATCAATTACCTTCAAAAAGTAAATAATAGTCTCGCCGCAACGCGCGAGCAATTTTCTTTCTCGTTTATCAGATTTGACAAATAGTTCGGTCGGTCTTCACCCGACTGACGCGTCCTCCCACTACGAGGACCGACCGGTTTGGTCGGTTGACCCTTAAAATCAATTGTTTGGTATGTGTATGAACTGAATAAATTGAAAATGTTTGTGTTTAGTTATTTGTTTTGATTTATTTTTGTGTGGTTGTTAGTGTCCAGTCACCTGTCCGGTTGGATTACGCGTGTCTGGTCTGTGTTTGATACAAGAGAGAGAAAGTTGAGTTGACGCTGATATGACAGTTTGATTTGATCACTTTGTTCGGTGGGGTTACTATCAGCCTAATAAATGTGAAACCCAACGCCATGTTTTTTTTTGATACAAACCAATCATATGCAATGTTGCATATTTAGTAGTACTTTTTTCATTTTAAAATTATCTTGCCCTATTGACTTTTATAGATTATGATTTCCCTTGATTATTTCTCACAAAGATACACAGTATTTATAGATTACAAAAGGATAGGCTTGAGTCCAAGATAATTATCAAACACCTAGATGACTCATGATTAAAAAATAATCCAAAAATACACCAACTAATAATGGAAGGAAGCCAATCAAATATAATCAAATATATTGACTAATACGCCCCCGCAGTTAGAGCAGGAGGAGGTCGTACGCTCAAACTGGATCGAAATTCTTCAAACAATGTGGAAGGCAGTCCCTTGGTGAAAATATCGGCATATTGGAAATGAGAGGGCACATGTAGAACTCTAACCTGACCAGCGGTAACCATATCTCGAACGAAATGAATGTCGATCTCAATGTGTTTCATCCGTTGATGTTGAATAGGGTTGGCAGACATATAAACAGCACTAACGTTATCACAGTAGACAAGAGTTGTAGTCGATAAAGGAGAGTGTAACTCACGAAGAAGATTACGAAGCCATGCAGTTTCTGCTACAACGTTAGCAACACCTCAGTATTCAGCTTCGACACTGGAGCGTGAAAGAGTGTGTTGTCGTTTAGCGGACCAAGATAATAAGTTATCACCCAAAAAGACACAATAATCTGAGGTAGACCTACGTGTAGATGGACAACCCGCCCAATCAGCACCAGTATAACCAACCAGAGAGGTAGTGGAGGACGCATATAAGTGAAGGCCTAACTCCAAAGTACCATGAACATATCACAAGATACGCTTGAGAGCAGCTAAATATGGCTCTCTCTGATCATGCATATAAAAGCAAATTTGCTTAACTACATAAGACAAATCTGGACGTATAAAAGTAAGATACTGGAGCCCCTACAAGGTTGCGATATAAAGTTGGATCCTGAACCGGAGCACCTTACGGACCCAGTTTAGACTCTGTATCAACGGGTGTCCGAGAAGGGTTACAAGTAACCATGTAAGCACGCTCAAGGAGCTGTAGAGCATATTTCTTATGTGACAAAAACAAACCTATAGGAGTACGATTAGCAGAAATACCAAGAAAGTAATTAAGCGCCCCAAGATAAGTCATGTCAAACTCGTTATTTAGATAACTTATAATCTGCTGAAGTAGGGCTGGGCAGTAAGCTGTGAGAATGATGTCATCCATATAAATAAGTAACTAAGAAACCTGAGAACCCTGTCTATAGATAAACAAAGAGGAATCGCAACGACTATGATAAAATCCAGCTCGTGTGGCATAACCTGCAAACCGCTGAAACCAAGCACGGGGTGCTTGTTTCAGTCCATATAAAGATCTCTGTAAATGACAAACATGATGAGGATACTGATTGTTAACAAAATCAAAAGGCTGATGCATGTACACAGTCTCAGATAAGTCACCGTTAAGAAAAGAATTCTTAACATCAAGTTGGTGTATGAGCCACTGACGAGACACAGCAAGGCTAAGGACCGTGCGAATGGTGGCCAGTTTAACGAACGGACTAAACATCTCATCAAAATCAACACCTAGTTGTTGACTACTACCGTTAGCAACTAAACGAGCCTTATAGCGGCTCAAAGTCCCGCCAGCATGAAACTTATGCTTAAACAACCCCATGGAGTAAACCATATAAACACTTGCGGGCCTTGGTACAAGTAACTAAGTGCCATTTTTAACCAACGCATTATATTCATCGTACATAGCATTACGCTAGTTTGGGTCTTTTAATGCGTGAGACGGATTTTTAGGGATAGGAGAAATAGAAGAAGTATGTAGAGACAAGTGGTCGATAGGTTTGACAATGCCTGATTGTGACCGAGTGATCATGGGATGAGTACGAGGAGGTTCGTGTACAGTTTCGATGTTTGGCTGAGGATTTGGAAAATCAAAAGTTGGTGGTGGTAGTTGACTGGTTTGATGGGCCGAAGTAGATGGGTCGCTGCCGTGGTTGTGGGCTATCGAAGTTGGGACAGTGAACTGAGGTGAAGGTGATGGGGTTGGTAGGAGTTGGGTTAGGTGTTGGGGGGTACGTTGGGATCCGCATTGGATGGTCGTTTTTCTTTTTTATTTTTTTTTTTTTTTTTTATTATTGGGCTGAGTTCGGGGGGGCTTCGTGAGTTGAGGGAGGTATAGGGGCTGATGCGAGGGTGTTTAAGAGGGGGGAAGGTATGGGGTCAAAGAAGGTGTAAGAAGGCGAGGAGGAGGAGAGTGTCATAGAACAATATGGAAATTGGGTTTCGTCAAAAGTGACGTGTCTAGAGAGGATAATTTTATTTGTTTCGAGGTCTAGGCATCGAAAACCACGATGGTAAGCGGGGTAGCCCAAAAATATACAAGGAGTGGCTCGTAGAGCAAGTTTGTGTGGGGAGTGAAGGTGAGGGTAGCATAGACACCCGAATATTCGTAGGCGGGAGTAATCGGGTGGTTTGTTAAAAAGGAGAGTATAAGGTATTTCATTATGAATTGCGGTATAGGGTAGAAGGTTGAGTAGATAGGTGGCTATATGGAGAGCCTCGACCCAAAAAGGTGTGCTTGAAAGTGTAAAGTACGAATGATATTATTGATTGTTCGTATCATTCGTTCCACCTTACCATTTTGTTGGGATGTTTTTGGGCAAGAGAAGTTAAGTTGAATGTCATGTTTGGAAAAGAGGGTGTGAAGTCGGTTGTTATCGAACTCACCGCTATGATCACATTGGAAGCTTTTTATTTTGCATTTGAGTTGGTTTTTAACATAATTACGAAAGTGCAAAAATTTATCAAACATGTCAGACTTTGAACGAAGAGGGTATATCCATAGGTAATGAGAGAAATGATCAAGGAATAAGACATTATTTAAACCACTAGAACTAATAATAGGAGATGTCCATAAATCAGAATGAATAATATCAAAACAATGTTCGATAATAGAATCCAAACTATGAAAGTGAAGCTTCACATGTTTGCCAAGTTGGCAAGCGTGACAAATAAATGAAGATTTTTCTTTATTACATGAAATAAAATGACTAGAGATAAGCGAACGTAGCACTTGATTACCCCGAATGTCTGAGGCGTTGATGCCATGTGGAAGCACTTGTCAAGAGAAAAGCAGTGGGAGAAGTTGACGGCTTGGTAACTGGATAGAGATCGCCCGAGCTGTCACATTGAAGGAGGATATGACGAGTCAAGTAATCCTTCACAGACTAACCAAAGGCGTCAAATTCGATAGTACAATTATTTTCCCTAGTGAAATGACAAACATAATTGAGTTTTTCAATTATAAGTGAACTGACGAACAGAACTAGTTTTTTATTTCATATTAAGTTTACAGAACATTATGTAGATTAAGTGGCGATGATGGGAAGGAATAATGATATGGCCTGTGTTGGTGACGGGAATAGACTTGCCATCACCAACGTGAACAGATGGAAATAAGCGTTTATCAAAAATGATACTTAAATTACTTGCATTAAAATTTAAATGAGATGAGGCACCTGTATCCATGTGCCAAGTCAGGTCTTGCAGCAGCATAGTGCTAAACGCACTTGGTAGGGTAGTAGCCTGGGATGCATAAATAGCCAGAGCAGGACCGAGTATACCTTAACTGGGATGCGGCAATCTGTAATGCATTTGTGGTGTAAACTATTGAGCTACATTAGTCTTGTGGGCCACATATTGGGCTAGGGTACAAGTGAACATATTGAAATAAAGTGATGTGATACACCAATCGATTAAAGTATTGATTTTATTTGATATGAAACCAAATAAAGTCAACAATGGCTGCTAGAATTGAAGATTTAGGTGAAGAAAAGATAGAAAAAAATACAATTAGAGATTATTTGAGATTACAGTAGTCGAGAGATATATAGAAAACTTATCGAGAGGGTCAACTTTTTAAAGAAAAATTAGGAGAGGATCGATTTTTGCTCTGACTACCATGAAGAAGGTTATGATTTCCCTTGATTATTTCTCACAAATATACACAGTATTTATAGATTACAAAGAAGTAGGCTTGAGCCCAAGATAACTATCAAACACCTAATGATGACTCATGATTAATGTTAGGAATACAAAAAGTATCGGTCACTTCCAATATAGATAGTCATAGCTCGTAGATTTATCATATGTAATGTTAGTAAGGTAACCGGGCCAAAGACACATAGTAAGCCCATGTTTAAGCCCATGGCCGGTTAGTGCTTGAAGTATTTATACCCTCTCCACACATGAAGAGGATGTTGGTTGTTTATTTTTCTCACACACACTTAATCTAATATTCTCTTCTTTGTTTCTCTCTTTAGTGTTCATCCAACCACCACTTTCTCTCTCTAAAACTCTAAACTAATTCCATGCTATATGTGTTAAGATATTCTACAATTGGTATCAAGAGCCATGGGGTGTTTGTGAAGGTTTTGTGTGCGTTTTTCTACTCTTTTTGCTTGTTATTTTGGTTCGATCCATTAAAAAAGTTTTCACTTTTTGAGGGTTTAAAAACCATAAAGCTTTAAACTTTCTTCTTTATTTATCTTTGTTTAGGCTAGAAGTATAATAAAATCTTTAAAAAACCATCAATTTTTTTTATCTTTTTGAGTCTTTTTGGTTAGAAAAGGGGTTTTGTACCAAGAATCTTGATTTCAAATTTTTCGTGTCAAAAACGTTAAAGTTTGTGTTTTTAAGGTTCTAATAGTCTTAGATAGGTAAGAAGTACAACAAAAATCAGGTAAAACGTCAAAAAGTGAGTCTTTTTAAGATATTTGGTTTTTGAGTTTCGAAGTGTATTGGGCGAATTATACGTTTTGTTCGGGCGAAGTATACAAGTTTTTTCTTCAGGCGATTTATACGTTTTGTTCAAGCGAAGTATACTAGCTCTTTGTTCAGGCGATTTATACATTTTGTTCAGGCGAAGTATACAAATTTCTGTTCAGGCGATTTATACATTTTGTTCAGGCGAAGTATACAAATTTCTGTTCAGGCGATTTATATGTTTCTTCAGGCGATTTATACGTGCTTTTTCCTATGGCGAATTATACGAATTTCTTAAGGCGATTTATACGTTGTTTTTGTTAAGGCGATTTATACGTGAATCCCTTTAGGTGATTTATACGTAGTTTGCTAAGGGCGATTTATACGTAGTTTCCAAAGGCGATTTATACGTTGTTCCTTAAGGCAATTTATACATAATTTGCTTGGGTAATTTATACGCTTTACTTGGGAGAACTATACACTTTCATTAGGAGAATTATGTGGTTGTTCTTTGATTTGTAAAATCATATGAAAACTTGATTTCCCGGTTTTATCAAGAATTGTAAAATCCCGTATATTCCAAAGACTCAACTTCATTAATCAAACCT
>BQNB010136980.1:0-17922 GCA_026074375.1 Tanacetum coccineum
ATCAGTTCCATAAACAGTTTTGCTTTTTCCTCATCTGTCAATTCCTCTCTTTCCTTTGATTGGAGTCTCTTAGCCAGCAATCTAACAGCTTCCATCATAGCTTGTGTATTTTTCCATGACTCAATCAATGCTATGTTAGCTTCTTCTTCTTGTTTCCTTGCCAGCTTTTGCTCTTCTAATAATTCAGTATCTAGTTTAGCTTGAATATCTCTTGCAATTTGTTCATCAAGAGCAATTGTTATTGTGAAGATAAAGGAAATTTTGTTACTCCTACTAAACCTTTTCCTTTATTGAATGGAAGCCCAAAGATTTGAAGATACAAATGTTTTATCTTTATCATAGTTATTGTCTCTCATATAGTTGATTTGGATTTATTCAAGTTAGATATTGTCTTACAAAAGGCTAAACAGATCCAAGACTTTGGACCTACAAGTGGTATCAGAGCTTTGTTGCCTGCAATGGAAGCCTAAAGATTTGATCTTTTCTCTTTAAAGGAACTTCAGGTTCAATCATAACACCTTTTCCTTTATGTTTAGAACTTGAAGGTTTTATCTCTTGTGGAACTCTGAACTCACTTGGCTCCTGAACAACCACCCCTTTATCCTTGGGTCTTGTAGTTGTTGTTGTTGTAGCAGCAGTAGTAACAACTTTAGGCTTAGCTGCTTTAATCTGTATAAGTGTCTGAGCCAAAGTGATTTCCTCATTTGTTGTAGGAACAACACTATCATCACCAGCAGTAGTAACTGCTTCACCAGCAGTACTATCATCAAGCTTCTTAGTACTCTGTTCATCTTTCCCATCAACCTTAGCTTCCACAGGCATCTCAACATCATCCAAAACTCCAGTATCAAATATCAAGTCATCATCTTGTCTTTCTTGAGTTTCATCAACCAAGGAAACATCAACATCAGCATCAATATCTTCAATACTCCTCCCCTGTTTGGATGCATCTTCAGGAACACCCAAACTCTCCTGATCTTCAGAGGACTCAACTCTCTGAGACATACCAACTTTCCTAAGTCTTTTCAAACCTGTAGGTCTTGATATTTTCCTCCTTTCTAACCTCTGGATCCTCTTCTTTAAAGCAGCAATCTCCTTAGCTTGAGCATCCTTTGCCTTTTGTAAATCAAGAACCTGTGTTTGCAATTTGGTACATAAAACCATCAACTCTGTTAGTTGCATGCTATCCTCACCACTAGGTTGTGGATCATTAGAAGGTGTTGGTACACTCTCCTCATGCTCTGCCTCATCTTGAGGAACCTCTGCCTCCTGTCTCTGAACCTTCTTAGATGGTTTATCCTTCTTGGGTTGGGAAGATGAAGATGGTTGATCAATAATGGGTATTGGAGTGGAATCAGTTGGATGATCTGAATCCTCACCCATTTCTTCAACAGGTTGAACCATCATGGTATCAAATAAAGGTGTTATTCTCCCAGAGAAATCCTTTCCAGCTCTCTTCATATTGGCAAAAACTTTCTTTGTGTGAAAGAATTACGTAATCTTCTTGTGTGTGTTGAAATTTACCCAATTGTTGATTAATGAAAACTTGGAGAAAATGTGGATACAGCAAGAATTTGACTCCTCCATCCAAGTGTTTCACCATTACATCAAAGATATACTTAGACAGATTGAACTTCTGATTAGTTGCCAAGCATATGATGAAAGAAGCCAATAGAAACTATCAAATTTATTCCATGCAGTTGATTTAGAACTTAAGCATTGAGTTAATAGTTGAATTTTATTACTTCCAATGAGTGAGAAAAAAGGCTTTATAAAAAGTAAGCTTTTAAGAAGGCTTTTCATACCCCATACGCGCCAATTCTTCAAAGATAGTAGCAGTTGGAAGACAATCAGTACCTTCTGCATCATCCAAGTGAAGATCTCTCCTTATGCTTGACTCCGTAACAATAACCCTCTTCTTATCAACTAGGGCTTGTATCTGTCGCACTCCATTAACTGTCTGTACCTTGGCAGTTGCCCAAAATTGTTCAATGCAAGATGTGTAGATCACCGGATTGACTGTTAAAGCATATGAAACAGAACTTGCTTTCAGGAAATCAATTATCTCTGCAAACCCATCACTTTCTTTGGGTTTTTCCAAGAACGCGACCACATTGTGCGTTTCAGCAAACTTAGGGCTTGACATAATGATGAACTTGATGATCAAAGATGAAAATTGAATTAGGGTTTATGGTTAGAAAGTGTTTGAATAAGTGAAATCGAATAAAGAAGTAAATGAAACCCTTAATCAAAGTATTTATAGAATCACCCTCAACAGCAGAAACTTGAACTGGCAGCATTAACATACGCTTAACAGCAGAAACCAATACGGACAATACTAATTTAAGCCTAACAGCATTAACTTAAGCTTAGCAGCATTAAGTTGAAACTGAGCAGCATTAAAAAGAATACACCAGTAATCATTCAATGTTCATTCCAATAAGCAACTTTCATCATCAAATTTGATTCACACACACTCTCTTTCTGTTTTTATGCTCACAATATCTCTCAATTCTTTTTGCTCACATAATCACTCATTTCTGTTTTTATGCACACATCTCTCTTTCTATTTTTAAGCTCACAAAATCTCTCATTTCTTTTGGCTTACCAAGACACTCTTTCTGTTTTTATATGACAGTTGTGTACAAAATTTCATCAATTCCAATGAGTTTCATACTGTCCTCCCCACTTCCAAGTGTGTAACCTCTTGAGAGAGGTGGATCAATGGACTGTTTAGATGTAATCTCAAACCTAGTTTGAGCATTCACATCCCCTAATATGGTATCTTGGCACCTGGGACCACTACCTGAATCAATTCCCTAAGGAGTTGATTCATTAAGTGTTGCCATGGATTAGGTCTTATTTGATGTTACCACTGTCCTGCTCTGCTTCTAAGCTAGAAGCAGTAGTGGCAGCCCTTTCCATTCTGTCACCCAACTCCTTATGGACAGCCTCATCACCAACCTTTGTCAAGGGGACCACTAGACTGAGGTATCTTGGTGTCCTGACCTCTTGTGATATGCCTAGATGTGTTTTAATCCCTTTTGAACATACTTATGATATAACACATCCTTTCATCCATGCTTGTTGGTTGTAGAAATAAGGAACCTCCCCTCAAACAATGCCTCAAGTGATAAGAATTGGAAACACTTGCAACTTTGGTGCCCATTTCATCTTAACAACATTAACATTTGCCTGGCAGTATATTTTTTGCTAGCAGTATTAACTAAAGGTCTAACAGTATTAAACTCTATCTTCAATATTTATGCAAACAATATGCATTTATTCATCAAAAGCAACACTAGAAAAGACTACTGAGACATGATGAGAGTTCTGAGGATTTCAATATTTATGCATAACCCATGGAATAAAAGTTAATTCTGTGAAACCAAGACCATTATCTTTCTTCAAAAAGGTGAAGCATTCAACATCTTGTATTCAACATGCTTTACCTGCAAATGTTAGTTCACAGCCAAAGATACACATTCCAAAACATTTTCTTCTTAGCATCATTAACTATAACTAACTGGTTTAACAAAACAGTCTTAAGTATAACTAACAGAAATTTTACCACCATATGCACCTCCTCCAAATGCAACATAACCTCCATCAAACTGCTTGAAATCAGAGAGATAAGCTATGTTACCAGTCATGTGCCTTGAGCATCCACTGTCAACAAATCCTTTATCATCATGTTGTGGCTTGCCCTGCACAAAAGAATAAAGAAATTAGATTTCTTTTGGGACCCAAGCCATTACTGACTTGGATCTGCCCCGTGCATCAATGTAGTTATATTTGTTCAAAGTGATTGATGCACTATTGGGTTTGATAGGTCTCCAAACCCAACATGCTGAGGGCTTAACAGCATTGAACCCATTTGCCCTGGCAGCATTAACTGATGTTCTATTTTGCCTAGCAGTATTAATTACTCTGGGCCTAACAGTATTAACAGGTGTTCTGTATGACCTAGCAGTATTAACTATTCTAGGTCTAACAGTATTAACCTTATGATTAAAATTCCTGTTTGTTAATGCTGGTTTCTTATAAAAGGGCCTTTGGACAGTAGATTGTGCTGATTTGTAAAAATGAGTTTTTGGTCTAGCACAATGCACTGTTGGTTTTAGGTGAGCAGTATAAACTGACTTAGCAGTACTAAGAGGTTTTAGGCCAGTTCTTAGCAAAACTGCTCTTGGAGTCACATTTTTGTGGGTTCTATGGTGTGAGGTCTTGGCATAATAGTCATTATCCACCCTGTTGTAATTGTTCCCACTTACCACCTTTTTCTTTTGATGGTAAGTACAATTTCTCTGCACATGATTAAAGTTCCCACAAATAAAACAAGCCTTGTTATACATCACAAATTCACTACCTAGTTGATTGGACTTCTGACCATTCCAATTTCTCTGATTCCCTCTAGGCCTTTGTGATCTATACATCTCTGCATACCTAACTGACTTTTTAACTGGTTTTTCTATTTTAGCAGCAGTAGTTATAACAGTTTTCTTTTCAGGCTTAGTCATAGACTCATCTTGTTCATCATCATTTGACACCCAATCCTCAATAATTGGAGCATCATTATTCTTCCTAACTTTCTTAGGTTCTACTTCACTAACACTCTTACTAGTGTTAGACCCACAACCTTCAACAAAGCTACTTTTTACCTGTGATTCTTGTTCTTTTACCAAAGACTTATCAGAATTCTCCTTAGAATTATCTGATTCTTTTTCATAACCAACATTAGACTCTTTCTTACTATTCTCAGGACCATAGCCTTTGAATTCATCAAGACCAGAATAAGACAGATCTAGTTTGTTAGGTCTATTATAGATTAAAGGATGAGGTGGAGGAACTGCACTATATCCCAAACCCTTTTTACTTTTGTCAGTTATCTGACTTTCTAACAACTGATCTAAGTCTTTTGAGGCCTTATCAAATTTCTCAATTTTAAAATCAAAGGCATCCTTTTCTTGCTTAATTTTTTCAAACTCTGTTTTAAGCGTATTAATTTCATATTGTTTGATTCCTACTTCTCTTTTAAGGACAACAACTTCTTCACTAAAAAGAACCTCATTCTTCCTATATGTGACAAGTTGTGCTTCAACAGTATCTAGTCCTCTTTTATAAGTAGCTGCCTCAAATTTAGTTTGATGTTGTTTAGCAAGCAGATCATCATATTGTTTCTTAAGAGTTTCATAGTTAATAAATTGCTCTACTGTTCCATTGATTTTACTTCTTTCTAGGCTCTTGTTTTAGAGCAAGTTTTATCAGTGTATACCTCTGAGTCTGAAAATGCCATTAGAGCCATGTTTGTCTGAACTTGTTCTTCTGCCATGTCACTCCAATCAAAACCTACACCATCAATAGCCAACATTGCCTTGGAAGTGTCTTCTTTGTTTCCTTGCTTCCTGGTGTTGTCTTGATTTCTGAACTGATCTTCCTTGCTTCTTGATGCTCTGCACTCCCTGGCAAAGTGTCCCAACTTATGACAGTTGTAACACTCCACCTTAGATTTATCATATCCAGCAATATCATTACCATTAATGAAAATCTTCTTGCCTATCTTCTGATAGTACTTCTTTGCTCTCACACTTAGCAAAGAGAGTTGCCACTTTAGATCCATTGCTTCCAAATCATCTTCATGAATTTGCTCTAAGTCCTGATGTAGGACATTAGAACCATTCGGATTTTCAACCATGAAAGCATACACAGTATTATCACTGACACTTGCAGTGCAAACTTGTGGACTGGCAGTATTAACACTAGGGCTAGCAGCACTAACTTGTGAATAAGCAGTGTTAGCATCATTGGTACTGCTAGAGCTTGGTGCAGTCATGAAGGCCAAGTTTTGACCACCACTGGATGTACCAACTGTTGTACAAATCATCGATGCTTATTGTTTCAATTTCAGCCTTATTCATCCAAACTACAACATGCGTATTCCACTCAGGAGGCAAGCTGTTCAAAAAATTTAAATTTAAGTCTTCTTGAGCGATGACCACACCCAAAATTTCAAGCCTACTGACAATCTTCTGGAGCCTATTAAAGATAGAGTCAAGAGACTCTACGCTTGGTGCACTAAAATTTTCATATTGTTGCTTCAAAAGTGTCTTCTGTGTTTTCTTAGTGGCTTCATTACCTCCAAATCGTGTTTTAATGGTAGCAAACATTGTTTTAGCATTAGTGTACTGACTGAATATAAGTTGATGTTCATTGGGAAGAGCCATGAGTAGCAGGCTTCTAGCCTTCACATCATTCTTCTTGTTGGTCTTTTCTTCAGCAGTTACAGGTACAGACATCTTTGTAACTGAAGTACCATTCTCTTGTGTTGTTTGTGGTACAGACACCCATGAGTTACCATTCTCTATGACCTCCCATAGAGCATAGTATTGTATCTAGAAGTACTGCTTAATTCTTATCACCCACATCTTATACTCACCTAGTTTGAGTATGGGTAGCTTAGCAGTAGTATTACTATGTGCAGATTCAAATTCCATGACTTCTAGATCAAAGTTTCTCAAAGCAAAGCTCTGATACCACTTGTTGATCCCAATCCTTGATCGATTCCTTAGCTTGTCTAAGGTTAAATTACCTTGGATAAATCCAAAATAACTTGTTGTAGAAACTTTGTATGTATACTAAAGTGTAGTGGTGGTAGGATTCTACACCTTAATATCTAGAAGTATAATGAATAAAACAGTAATTGTGAATGAACAAAAGCATATAACCAAATGCTCCATATTATTAGATCAAATAATACGAGTAATCATTTACTAGTTCTAGGGTTTACTACCTTGATAGCTTTTCTAAATCGTCTTGAACAACTATGGAAAACTTGTTATCTCTAACTAATTGCCCTAGAGCCTCCTTATTTAGACTAAGGATTACATAGTCGGCTTACAAACATTACAAAACTAACATAACTTATAGAATATTTTGGATAACAATTCTTTTCTTATAATTATCTTCTAATCTTCATCTCCAAGTAATCCTTATCTCTTTACTCGTCTTTATCTTCTGACAGTAGCAATTCTTCTAACAGTTGTAATCCAGCAACATAAACTTTTTGTACCAGCAACACTAATAAACATTAGCATAAGTGTAAAACTTTAGTACAAGAGTACTAATTTATACTAAAAAACAGTAGTATATCTAATTATAATAGGCGTCTTTAAAACTTTACCACTGGCAGACTAATCTACTTTGTCATATATTTCAATCTTCATCTTGGAGCTGTCTTAACTTCATAACAAAGCAGCAGTTACTTAATTTACTAACTGTAGTAAATAGCAGTAGTAACGTTTATTTTACCTGTTTCTATATATTTAGCATAATCTTCATTAGTATCACCAACAGTACTAAGTTATGCTTGACAGCACTAATGTATACCTGAGCAGCAGTAACTCTAAGAATCATCTTAAAGTATTTAAGTCCCAACAAAAGGTACCATAAAAACTAGTAATCTAGATTTTGAAAATGTGTATTTTGTGAGAGAGTTAAAGTTTAACCTCTTTAGTGTTTCACAAATGTGTGATAAAAAGTTCTTTTTAATGACACTGAATGTATTGTTTTATCTCCAAACTTTAAATTAATTGATGAAAGTCAAGTTTTACTTAGAGTTCCTAGAAAGAACAATATGTATTTGTTGTTGATTAAAGAACATTAGTTCCTAAAAGGTGGTTTAACTTGCCTTTTTACAAAAAGCCACCATTTGAATTAATCTAAACTTTTGCTTAGAAGGTAGGTCACTTAATTTTAAAAACATGAATAAATTGGTTAAGGGGAAATTCTTATAAGAGGTTTACCTTCTAACTTTTGAAATGGATCAAACATGGTGTTGGCTTGGTCAGAAGAGAAAGACGGTCACAGAGCCTATTGTAAGACCAAAACAGAGAACTCATCGGTCTGTCCTTTACAATTGTTGCATATGGATTGTTTGGTCTCACAATTTGTAAAAAGCCTTATGAAAAAAAATGTTTTGCCTAGTTGTCCCAGATGTTATAGTAGGTCTTACATGGGTTTTCTTTATAGATTCTAGGATGAAGACTAGTAGCATTCTTATAGTCCTTTATAACTGGGATAGAATATCTAGTAGGATCACAAGGTTAAGGTGATATAATGTGATAATGGAACTGAGTTCAAGAATAGAGAATGAATCTGTTTTGTGAAATGAAGGGTTATTTTATGAGATTATTTAGTTTAGCTAGAAATCCTCAAACAATCTAGAAGTTGCTGAATGGAGAATATCGACACTAATTGAGGGCTGCTAAAGGACTATGCTAGCTGATTTTCTAAGTTGCCAACTACTTTTTGGCAGAAAGCATTTAATATGCTGCTATGTACAGGAATAGAGGTGTAGTAGTTAAGCCTCATAACAAGACTCCATATGAACTTTTTCATGGTAGAACACCAACTTTAAGTTTTATGAAACCATTTGGGTATCATGTTACCATTCTCAATACTATAGATCACTTAGGCAAATTTGATGGTAAGGCTAATGAAGGTTTCTTTGTTGGATACTCTTTGAATAGTAAAGCCTTTAGAGTATTCAATAATAGAACAAGGATAGTGGAAGAAAACTTGCATATTAGGTTCAGTGAAAGTACACCTAATGTTGCAAGGAGTGGACCAGATTGGCTATTTGATATTGATGCACTAACAAGAACAATGAATTATGAGCCAATTGTTGCAAGTACACAGTCTAATGGTTTTGTAAGTACAAAAGCAAGTGATAATGCAGGTCAAGCTAGAAAGGAAACATAACCTATCAAAGATTACATTTTGCTACCATTATGGACTGTTGATCCACCATTTTTCCAAGATCCAAAGAGTTCTCATGATGATGGATCCAAACCATCAAGTGATGATGTTGATCCCACGCCTTGATCGATTCTTTACATTGTAAAGTGTTTGTTACCTTGGATGAATCCAAAATAACAATGGTTGAGACTTTGTTTGTATATCAAAGTGTATGCGGAATCTACACTTTGATACTCTAGAGGTATTTATCAATGGAACAGTACCAACAAATGAAACAATGGATAAAATTACAAATTGCTTCAATATTATTTAGGACAATTAATTACGTGTAATTCCTCGTTGACTTAGGGTTTACCATTCACTTGTAGCTATTCAATCTTTCTCTAAGCTGTTATCTCTATTCTCTAAGCGTTTCTGCGTATATAAAAACCTTAACCCAGGATTCATTTTATTAACCACAAGGTGTCCTTTTACATAGAAACTATCATTTCTAAATCTTATACAAATCTTCCTAAAATTTTTATTAAAAGATATACATTTCCCATATGTATTCTCATTGCTCATTATCTCCAAGGTACAGCAGCCTTTTGACCATTTCACGCAGTTTAATTCCTTTCTTCAGTAGTTTTAACTTACTCTGAAAGTACTAAGTTTGTACTGGCAGTACTTAACTCCATTAGTACTGTTTGTTATCACCTTGGCAGGTTTTAAATCTTGATGAAAGATTTAAGTCCCAGCAATACTCCCTAATCTTGTGATTTATTCTTCAATCCAAGTTTCTTTTGGATTAATACTTCTTGTTCTCTGATGATGTCTTTCAAAACATCTTTCTACTTCTGATGTGATCTGCTGAACTTTTCGTTAGTTCATTGCTTGTGAAAACTCTCATGATCGGAACATCCAATCTCTTACTCAGAATCTTTGACTAAACATTTATTGACTTAGTTGATACTTATTCTTCTGTAAGCTATGAATTAGCAATTCCAATTTTTTCCTCAGCAGGATGTGATAGCTCCACATAAATTCACATAAACTCCAAACTTTTTAGATAAACTCCATCTGGATTCATCCAAATCTCATCTTCTTCTTCAGGCTCAATTAAAGTTGCTAAATCTCCCCACAGCATCAAATCATATCCCTTTCTGGTCTTGAAGAACTATACCTTTCTTTGGGACTAGCACTGGGTATGTCAATACATCTTGTCTACAAAATTCTTTAAGAATCTCACTCAAAAACCTTTTAGTTCTTGAAACTTGCCATATCCTCTGAAAGTATTTGATAATTATCCATGAAAATTTTATGTCAGACATAAGTCTTCCAATCAACAATTGGATACTTTGTAGTTTGTCGATTCAAACATCTTCTTGCACATCTTCCTCTTGGAATACTATGTCTAAATAATCTTTGAAGATTCTTCCTTCTATCATCAAGTTCCATTTCTTTTGTCTCTTAAACAGTCTTAACAGTACCCCTTGTGCTTTTTCTAGGAAGAGACTTCTTTCTTTTTGCTCCAGATTCTTTAGAAACTTCTTTCATTTCCTTTTGTGCATCAACATCTTCTTCTACAGTCTTTTCAGGAGACTTTATTCTTTCACTTCCATGCTCCATAGGCTCAGTATGTTGGTTAAAATCCCAAACTTTTTCAAAGATTGGCCTAATCTCATTATAAGACATTCCCTTGAAATCACTAATCTTGTAGGTTCCCTGATTCTTCAAGTATTTGATCATATTTCTCCTTGCATGGGCAATTGTCTTTGGTTTCATCTTTAGAGCAAGATACCTTATGACTGAAGGATCATTCCAATCTATCTTCTTAGATGTCTTGGCTTTAGACATAGCTCTTTGCCTTTCCTCTTCATCCCATTGTCTAGCAATTTCTTCATCCCTTGCAATCTGTGCCCTTTATTCTTCATCCATCTGTTCTTGCAGTCTAATGGCTTCAGCAAAACTCAAACTTTCTTGTTCAAGCTATTTCTTAGACTTTTTCTTGGGCTCAGGCTCTATCATTATTGCTTTTCCCTTGTCTTTTCTTGTCCTTTTCTCTTCACTCATTCTTCTATAAGAAACAGTTCCTTCAGTAGTACTAATATTTACCTCAGCAGTACTAACCACTCGAACTTCACTAGCAGTACCTTTTGTTGCACCAGCAGTACTAACTTCAGCACTCCCTTTCTCACTGCTTCCTTGATCTTGAATGACTTCAGTGGGAGTCACTTCTTGAATAATAGGTTCAGTTTCAGTGCTTGCTTTCTCTTGAACCTCTGCATCAGATAATTTCCTCCCCTGTTTGGAAGAATCATCTTCATCATCTTCAGAAAGGACAACCTTAGCTCTTTTCCTTGATTTCCCAATCTTGACTCTAGCCTCTAATTTCTTGACCCTGAGAATGAGCTTAGTGAGAGCAGAACTGTAAGTTTTCTTTGTCTTCCTCAAGTCATCCTCCAAGACTGCAACCCTGTCAGAAAGTTTGGTAACCAAATTCGTCAATTCATTAAGTTTCAAGCTACCCTCATCACTTCCATGTGAGTGAACAGCATGGAGAGGTGAGTCATGGGGTGTAGGAATGTGTTGTTCTGCTCCAGGTGAGGGTTGGGTTGGTTGTGTTGGAGATGGGAATGATACAGCAGCAGTGGTATGATCAGGTGAGTGTTGAGTTGAAGGTTCAGGTGAGTGTGAAGGTGAAGGTTCAGGTGAGGGTGAAGGTGAAGATGTGATTCTTGAAGGAGAAGTGGAAGGTTCAGTAACATCTAGCATAGTAGGGAATAGAGCAACTTCCTGGCCTGAATATCCCTTTGTAGGCCTCTTCATGTTGTTAAAAACTTTGTTGCTAAGAGAGGGTACAGGATATGTTCTTGAGTGTTGTTGAAGTTGGTTCCTCTGCATATCTAGGCATATTTGAATGAACCTAGGGTACATTAAAAACTTATGGGGGCTTGAAATATTGGACACCATATGCTCAAAAATCATCCTAGAAAAATTATATTTCCTATTGGTAGCTAAACAGATAACAGCAGTTGCAATGTTACTACTAAACTGCTCCCAAGCAGTCTTCTTTGGGCTAAGGCAATGAAGAATATTGTGAATAAGAAACCTCCATTGAGGTGAAAAAGCACCCTTTTGAAAAGTTAACTTATCTGAATCAGTGTGATATCCTATAAGTGCCAATTGCTCAAAAATCTCTGAGTTGGGAATAGAAGTAATACCATCTTGATCATCAACTTGGATGTCATCTTAAAGATGCTTCGGTGATAGACATTGAGTGACCATCAATGGTAGCAGTAATCTGGACTTCTCCATTATCATCAGTAGTAGCTTCAGCAGACCTCCAAAATTGTTTAATAAAGGAAATATAAACATCTGGCTTCTTTGTGAGGGCATAGCAAATGTGACTTCGATTTAGGAAATCGATGACTTGATGAAACCCTGCACTTCCTATAGATTTCTCTAAAAACACTACATGTTGTGCTTTGTCACAAAAATCTAATTTGCCATGAATAAAAAAGTGTGAGTAATCGTGTGGGATATGATCGTGGATGAATATATGAAGGCTGGAGAAAGTTAATTGAGATTTAAATAGAGAAACGTAGAGATATGGTTTGACCGACTTAAAGAAATTGAGTTTATCGTGATTAATTAAACATATTATATTGTAAAGATCATGAAAGTCCAATTAGTTCAAACTCGTTATCATAGGAATTTTGTGGAAATCTCTCAACGCATCTATAATTAATGAAAATCTGTTAGGGGCCAAATAGTCTAACGGTCATCCATCGTACTAAATTTTGGTCTGAGCAGGTACTAAAAATAAGCTTGCAGTATTAACTTCTCACACCCAAAAGCGTATAAATCTCACAATGTTTTGTTATTAGTTATTATTATTAACAAAAATAAACTTCACAAATCTCTCTTTTCTGTTTTTTAAGCTCACATTTTATCTCTCAATTCTTTTAACTTACTTTTCACTCTGTCTGTTTTTTCACATCTCTTTTTTTTTTCTATTTCTAAGATCACCTATTCTTCTTTTTTTTGGCTCAAAAATCACACAAAGTTTAGTTTTGGCAAACTACCAGCCATTAACGGATTTGAGTAGTCTTTACCAATAGCCGTTTGCTTTAGACTATCCAATGCTTCATTGTAAAACATGGTGCATTGATAACCATATAGTTTTGAGTAAACTATCAACTATCAACGGATTTGAGAAGTCTTTACCAGTAGTCGTTTGCTCTAGACTAGTCAATTCTTGATGTCTATAAGACATGGTGAACTGATGACCATTTTTTGTGTGGTGTTAAAACCAACACTTGAAGAACAAACTCATTCCTCAATCAAGTAATGACCCATTAGAGAATCCAATTTCACACTTCTTTGTGTATCCTGAAAGAGTTGCTCAAACTAAGAAAACATAAATTAACCATTTTTCTGTTTAGTAGTTATAAAATGGTACTAACAGGATTAACAATGAGACATAGTAATATACTGCTTAGTACTAAACTATAAGTAACAGTGTGACAAACAGTGTTAAATATAAACTAGCAGTACTAATTTTAACTAGCAGTATTGAATTTACAACGATTAACAGTACCTTTTTAACAATTACAAACTTTACAACAAACAAACAAGAGATATGGGCATTAAGGATTGAGCATTCCAATATTGTGACCAAGTACTTAATCTACCAGCATCCAAATCTTTTGTAAGAAGATTGCTACTTTGTTCAGTGTCAATTCTTCGCCATTTGAATCAACTTTGTAGCATTGCCGTCCTGATAAAATGATGCTAATCTTTTATGTGTTGTTTAAAATGATGAACAAGATTTTCTATTATGCAGATAGTACTAGTATTGTCAATATAAATAACAGTATTCATGAAATTGTACCCATAGTCCAGCCGTTGGTTTTGAATCCAGAGAACCTGTCCACAACTATTTGCAGCAGACCAATATTCAGCCTCAGTTGTATGAATGTGGCCAACTACATTTTGTTTCTTTTATTCCATTTAGAGATAGCTATTTCCTAAAAACTGACAACCTCTAGTGGTTGACTTCCTATCTTATGTCTGCTCCAGCATAGTCACTGTCAGTGTAAGCAACTAATTCCAATGGAGAATCCTTAGGATACCAAAGTCCTAAAGATGGTTTTCCTTTAAGGTATCTAAAAATTCTCTTAACAGCTAAAAGATGGGATGTCTTTGGAGAAACCTAAAACCTTGCACATGCACAGACTGCAAACATGATATCTGGCCTGGATGCTGTAAGGTACATCAAAGATCCTATCATAGATCTATAAAGATGTTCATCAACATCTCAACTTATCCATCTTGATCCTTAGGTGTTCCAAAAACTGTGGGCGTAGAGGCAGACTGCAACATCTGTGTAGTTTACTGTCTCTATAATCTCATGGACATATTTTTCTTGACTGTGTATAATGCCTTTCTTTGTTCTGTTGGGACGGGTAAACCCAAAAGAGGGAAGTTCTCACATAGAACTCATTTGAAACTTATCCTTCATAAGCTTATCAAACTTATCACATAATCCTCCTTTGTAGATCCAAAGAATAATTCCTCCACATAGATTTGAACAAAGCAAGATATGTCACCTGTTTGTCTCTTAATGTATAATCTTTGGTCAATCTTTCCTCTTTGAAAAACAATTGCACAAGAGATAATTGGCCAAAGTGTCATACCAAGCTCTTGGTGCTTGATGCAGTCCATATAATGCTTTCACTACCTTATAGACTTTATCAGGATGATCAGGATCTTCAAAACCTGGAGGTTGACATACATAGACCTCCTCTTCAATCTGACCATACAGGAAAGAACTTTTGACATCATTTGGTTGACATAAATCTATTATGAAGCATTAGCCAGGTATTATTCTTATGGCCTCAATTCTAGCCACAGGTGCAAAGACTTCATCATAGTCTATGCCTTCTTCTTGAGTATGTCCTTGAGCAACAAGTCTTGCTTTGTTTCTGATGACAATCCCCCTTTCATCTTTCTTATTTCTGTATACCCACTTTGTACCAATTGCTCTTATGGACCTTTAGGTAAATCCCACAAGAATCGGAGTCCTTTGCAGTTTGAACTGTAGGATTTCCTCCTGCATGGCTTCTAACCATGCTGGATCACTACAGGGCTTTAGGAAACCCTTTGTGGTTCTTCCTGAGAGAGGAACAAGCAAAAAGCATGTATGAAGTCTTTATGAGTTCTTCTCTTCTTATATAGCACTAGAAATCCTAGTTCAGGTAAGGAGATGTCATTTCTTCTGTTTGAACAGAGGACTGGCACATCACCAACCACATGATCAATTAGGGATTTGTGAATTCTTGTGTGAGGAGTGGTAGGTACTGCATAAGATTGTGGAATGTTCCCCAATTCAATTTCTTGGTCCTCCACTTGTGTGACTTCAGATGCATGACTAGGTCCTACCAAGTCTTCAGGGGTAGCAGTATTAACTTCAGGGACAACAGTACTAACATCTCTACTACCAGTATTAACTTCTGGGCTGGCAGTATTAACTTGTTGATCAGCAGTACCATTATCCTTAAGACTGCTATCTTCATGAGACTTTTCTGTAGCATCATTCTCATCTTGTAACCTATCTTTATCTTGTATTTGAGCATCTGCAACAGATCTTGGTGCATCATCACCAAAATATGAAGCATCCTTCCAAATTGGCATTACAATACAATCCTGATCTTGTTGAGAAAGATGGTACTTAGAATCAGAAAAATCCTTATTTACGGCAAAGTCATTAGAAAATGTTCCTGCAACCACGGTACATAATTCATTGATTGGGTTAGAGAATCAAGATCAAACAGCCACTTTGGACCATTTCCTTCTATCATAGGCTTATTCTCTAAGAACCACAAATATGCAAGTTTTCCTAAAATATTTCGCTGGGTTCTTGTGTAGTATACCCTAAAAGCTTGCTATTAAGGAATATCAACAAAGAAACCTTCATCACTCTTTCCATCTAAACTTTCCCAACTACTATGGTATTGAGATAGTAACATGACATCCAAAAGGTTTCATGAATCCTATAGCTGGTTTAAAACATCTAATGAGTTCATAAGGAGTCTGGTATGAGGCTGACTAATTAAGACCCTCATTATGTAATAGCAAGTTGTAGAAACTGTCTTCTGCCCAAATGTGGTAGGTAACTTAGAGTCAGCTAACATGGTTCTAGCAGCCTCAATTAGTGTCCTATTCTTCTTTCAGTACACCATTTTGCTGAGGAGTCCTAACTACACTATATTCTCTTTTTCTACCTTTTCCTACAGATAATCATCCATCACTTTGGTTTTTTTAAAACTCTGTCCCATTATCACTTCTGATTATTTTTACTTTCTTATCCATAGGTTTCTACTTGCTTGATAAAATTCTTAGGATCTTAGTTGTTTCCTCTTAGGTGATAAAAAGAAAAACCCATGAAAATTACTATAATCTCAATGAATATAAGCAGTACTTTTTATGCATTAGGCTACTAACAAAAGTTGGACCAAAGAGATCCATGTGCAGCATAAACAATGGCTTAGTAATGGGATTAAAAAGCCTTGGTCTTACAAGAGGCTCTGTGTTGCTTGCCTTTAAGACAGGCAACACAAGTTTGGTCATTCTAAATTTTTTATAGGCAGATCTCTTGAAGATTTCTTTGACATGTTTATTAAATATTCTTAAAATTTTTTTGTCCAAGCCCTTCTATGCACGTAGCATTGATTTTCAGATGTGCTCATTGCAAACTAGACAATTAAAATATCTTTGGTACTAAGTTTTTCATATCAAAACTGTACATGTTATCCTGTCTAGGAATTTTAAGAAGTATTTGATTTTTCATCAGGCTAACTTAAATTAGGAGATAGAACAAGACATTCAGAATCAGTAAAAAAGAACATCAGTGTCTTTTTGTCACACATTTGTGAGACACTAAAGAGGTTAAACTTTAACTCTTTGACAAAGTACACATCATCAAAATCAAGATTATCAGTTTTAATAGTACCTTTGCAGTAAATTCTGCCTTATATGCTTCCCTCACCAAAAGTAACTAACCTCATCAATCTTTGAAATTTGAAAGATGGGCTATGTTTCCAGTCATGTGCCTTGAGCATCCACTATCAACAAAGCCTTTATCATTTAGCTGTGAATTGCTCTGCACACAAAACTTATGAAGTTGTTTTCTTTGAGGGACCAAGCCCATTACTGCTTGGATCTTGCCTCGTGCATTAATGTAATTATATTTGTTGAAAACCAGTGATGCACCATTCGGTTTGATGGGTCTCCAAACCTAACATGATGAGGGCTTAACAGCATTAAACCCAACAAATTCTCAATTCTCCCTTGTCTATTACGCCAAACCATGCGATCCAAAACTTCATCATGGACCAGAGTGACATAGTCATTCAAGAACGAGTATTTAGAAGAAAGATTATGCGGCCAAACCCAAGAACCTTGAACAATGATATCACTAACCTTAGACTGAAACGAGAGACCAGCATTATGAATATCACGAGGAGAGATGCGAGTAGCTAGAGGATCCAAATCAGTCCACTTATCATACCAAATCGACGTACTCGCTCCATTGCCGATAACTTTCCATATAAAATTCCGAAACTTTGGATGAAGATTAAGAATTTTCCTCCATCCCCAAGACATATTTCCACGCAACGGAATATCCCAAAAATTACGTCCCTTAATCTTGTATTCATGAATCTACTTGACCCAATTCCTTTGGTTTCCTCTAGGTCTTTGTGACATGTACATCTCTGCATACCTAACTGACCTGCTAACTGGTTTTTTAGGTTTAACAAACTCTTTCTTAGTAGCAGAAGGTATAACAGTTTTCTTTTCAACCTTAGGGATAGGCTTAACTTCATCCTCATCATCTGACACCCAATCTTCAATAATTGGAGCATCATTATTCTCTCTAGCTTTCTTAGGTTCTTCTTCCCTAACATGATTAGCAGGACAGAAAAACTTTTCTTTCCAATCTTTGTCTACCTTAAGTGAAGACTTAACAAAGCTAGTTTTAGAATCAGTCTTATGTTGTTGTTTTAAAGAGTCATCAGTATTCTCCTTAGAATTATCTGACTCTTTATCACAACCAATGGTAGGCTTTAAACTTGAATCCCTAGGACCATACTCATTTACCTCAGGTTTTTTGAATTCTTC
>BQNB010136981.1:0-17922 GCA_026074375.1 Tanacetum coccineum
GCTTAAAAAGAAAATGCTTAAAAGAAATGCTTAGAATTAAAGGAAATACAAAACTGAAAATTTAAAACAAAGACAACTCTAAAAAACTTGCTGCCTAAAGCTTCTGTCTTCTTCTCTTTTTTATAGCCGAGTCTTCAAACCATGTGTTTGTTGTGTTAGTTTGGTGAGAGCAAAACCAAAAACAAATCTCAACCGTCCACTAGGCCTTGGGGATTTGTGGGATTGCCAGTTGGGATTAGGGTTGAAGTGGGGGAGGGGGAAATGGTTTGTCCATGGTGTGGTTTAGGTTTCAGGGTAAAAGAGGTGAAGTTACCCCGTGATTTTGTCCTGGGTTTTGGGTTTTTAAAAATGGCGGGAAAAAAAAGGTTGTTATAAAAGGAGAGTGACAGGGTGTGGGTTTGAGATATTGGCACAAATGGTCCTTGATGGTGTATGTGGTTATTGCACCCACCGTCCTTGTTGTTTAAAACTTTTGGGGACTTGGCAAAACAAGTCCCCAAGAGTGTTATGTTTAGTTGCACCCCACGTCCTTGGTGGTTATAACTCTATGGACTTGGCAGAATTAGTCCATGGAGTATAACTTTGCCAATTTGTCAATTTGGCCCTCCTCTTTATTTTCTCTTAATTTCTTTTATAAATACAAGTTTAGGGATTTACAAGTCTAGTCCCTAAACTTATATTTCTTGACTTTTGGCTTCGGGGTTGACTTAGGTTGACTTTGACTTTGACCAGTTGACTTTTCTGTTGACTTTTTGACTTGATTGACTTTTCGGCTTCGATTTGGCTTTGTCTTTCACAGTCTTTTCCATTCCGAGTCCGGTTTGTCGTTTTGGCTTTGTTTTTCGTCTTTTTCTTAGATATCCGTTCCTGCACAATACAATTAGCAAAACAAGCATATATTTGGCATTTTAAGTCCGTTTTTGGTTATTTTAGCTCGTTTTTAAAGGTAAAAGGTATGTGTATTTAAGCACATACCAGTGAGTTTATAGCCCTCCTGCTTTACTTGTTTTTCATATACTTTTGGGGGAGAACATGCTTGTTTACAAATTCATTTACATGGTTGATTTAAACTCATTACATGTTCATTCATGATTAATTGTGAGAAGTCCCATGAATCCTGAAGGTTGGTTCCAAGAAAAACTCTTCATTGATAAAACCGTTAAGGATTGCACTCATACAACCATTTGAAATAATTGAAGTCTAAATGCGCATGCATCAGCTAATAATATTCTTATAGGTCTAATGTACAACGGGTGCATAAAAGTTTTCGTCATAATGAAATTCCATCTTGTGAATATAAACCTTGGGCACAACTAACCTAGCTTTTATTTCTAGGACCACGACGAACCATTTTTTTGCATCAAGCTTATTTTCCTATAAACCCATTTTGTTCTAATAATGGTCATATTCCTCAATAGTTGGAGACTTAGTTTCACAAAAACCATCATTTGAAATAAGTGATTTAATTCTTCTTGCATAGTAATTACCCAACTTTTATCTTTTCAAACTTCCAATTTAGTACTATTAACTATTAAACTATGAGATATAATAAACAGTAAAATACACGGGGTGACCGAGTCTTTTTCTAATATCTAACACTTTTGTCTTGAGCTTGTGATCTAAGAGTTCTTTGATTTAGGTTACCTATAACACTTTCTAATGGATGACTCTTAGATTCTTTAATGTTTATGATTTCATTATTTTCTAAAGATTTATCTTTGAGATCATTGACTAAGGGTCTTGTTTTATTAACCTCAATAGCTTCTTATTCGACTAAATCATCATCCTCCAAAGGTGATGTTTTAGGCGGAGGAGGAGTTTCATCGAATGTCACATTTAAGGATTCTTTGACTTTCATTGTTTGTTTGTTGAGAATTATATAAGCTTTACTGTTTTACGATTATCCTAGGAAAACACCTTCGTACAACTTTGGGTCGAACTTGGTGAGGTAATATTTGGTATTAAGAATGAAGCATTTGCTTCCAAATACTTTGAAATAGTTAAGGTTAGGTTTTCTACCTTTTAACAACTCGTATGGGGTTTTTCCTAAAATACGTCTAATGAAAATTCTATTAATTATATAGGTTGATGTATCGACCGCATTACACCAAAATTTTTGTGGAATGGATTGTTCATTTAACATAGTCCTACTCATTTCTTGTAGAGTGCGATTCTTTCTTTCTACTACCCCATTTGATTGTGGAGTACGAGGAGCGGAGAAATTGTGAGAAATTCCATTTAAGTCACAATAGTTTCCGAATTGTACTTCATTATCAAATTCCCGACCATGATCCGTTCTAATTGACACTATGGAACATCCTAATTTATTCTGAACCATTTTACTAAATATTTCTAATTTTTCGAAAGCTTCGGTTTTATTTCCTAAAAATCTAGTCCATGTAAATCGAGAATAGTCATCTATAATTACTAAGGTATAACGATTTACTCCATAACTCCGTATGGCGGAAGGGCCAAATAAGTCCATGTGTAATAATTCTAAGCATCTAGTCGTCGATACTATGTTTTTGGCTTTGTGACTAGCATGAGCCTGCTTTCTAATTTTGCAAGCATCACAAAAATGTCGGTCAAATATAAGCTTAGGTAGATTTCTAACTAACTCTTTAGATACTAGAGATTGAATTAATTGCATGTTTGCATGACCTAGTCTCCTATGCCATAAGGTAGAATTTTTGTCTAGGGTTGCAAGACATATTTTATCTTTCAGCTCATTTCCTAGTTTCATCACATATAATCCTCTTTATCTAATTCCTCTACCTATGACTTTTTCATCTTTAATTATTTCTCTATCATGTTCGGTAAATATTACTTTGCACTTATTAACATATTTGACCAACACTTAGCAAGTTAAATTTTAAATTATCTACGTGCTCAACATTTTCAATAATTAAGGAGTCATAATAAATCGTACATTTGCCTATGACGTACCACACAAATTGCTTCTGAAAATAACATTGCCTCCGTTATACGCTTGGTATGTAGAAATAACTTTCGGTTACCCGTTATGTGTTTTGAGCACCCACTATCTTTAATCCACTCGTCGGGCTCCAAGTTTATTCCTAAGCATATCTCATTAGACGCTTGAGCTACAAGACAAGTTTCGTCTTTAGTCTTATCTTCCTCGTCTTCGCCACTATCACTCTACGCTCCTCCAATGAAAGCTCTTTGATTATTGTTTCTTGGCGACTTTGGACACTTTCCGATGAGATGATTTGGATCTCCACATCTAAAGCATATTCTTTCACTTTTACCATTTTTGTCGTCTCTACTTCTTTGCAATGGCTTTCTTTCATCTCGTGGTTGTCTTATGAATCTTCCTCGTCTTTTGAAGAATTTCTTGAATTCTCTTATGGCCATGGCGTATTCTTCGTTTTCACTTTCGAAGGTCGAGCTATCTTCATCACTAGATTCCTTGATAACCTTCAAGGCAAGAGATCTACTTTGTTCTCTTTTGCCTTTGACCATTTCGAAATCTTTATTTATTATCTTTTCATAAACTTTCAAGTTTCCAATAAGTTCATCGAGTGATAGTGAAGTCAAATCTTTCGACTCTTCGATAGCCGTAACCTTTGCGCACCATTTAGGATGAAGTGTCTTAAGAAATTTCCTAACACAATTCTTGCTTGAAAAACCTTCATCAAGTGCTTTTAGACTAGTGATAATAGTTTTAAATCTAGCAAATCCATTATCTATCGATTCCTCTTCCGAAATCGTAAATTGTTCATATTGTTGAACAAGAAGATCTATTTTATTATCTTTGACTTGACTATTACCTTGGTGAGTGATTAATAAAGTATCCCAATTTTTTTTTGCGGTTTTGCACAAAAAAATTCTTTCGTATTCTTTACGTGGTAAAGCATTATAAATTATCATTTTAGTTTCATTGTTTTTAGCAAAATTCTTTTTAAGATCATCGCTTTGTTTGTCAGATGGTACAATTTCATCCTTTTTAGTTTCGGGATTATTTTGAACGGAAGGAAAATCACCATAGGTAATAACATGCCAAAGATCTAGATCTTTTGATTTCACATAAGTTTTAAATCTCTTTTTCCAATAAATAAATCCATCGCTTTCAAATAGTGGTGGTCTTTGCATAGATTGCCCTTCTAAATACTTTTATGATTCCATAGATCGATTCAAGTTTTAAAATACAATTTATTTTATAAGTCTTGTTTGACGTGGCTTTTGATACCAATTGTGGAAAACTAGAGGGGGGTTGAATAGTTTACCGCTTTTTTATTTAATGTATTGTTTGTTTGTAAAAACTTATATTCGATTTTATGTGATCTCAATATGTGCACAATATGAACAATACAACTAAGTAAATAAATGATAACAAGATATAGAATAAGTATGTAAGACAAGAGATAAGAGTTAGAAAGATCAAACCACAACACAAGGATTTATAGTGGTTCGGTAACGAAGCACCTCTTCGCCCTACTCCACTCCCCGAGCACCAAACTCGAGAGTTTTCTTCACTATGTCAACAAGCTCCCTTTAGGCGGAGAAAACCATACACAACTTGGCTTACACCGATTTCTGACACTAAGCCAAATGTCGAGTTCTAATCCTAGCTAGAACCAATCTACCACTCACTTTGTATTTTGAGGACTAAAATACTAACCGCACTATCAACACTTCACTTCACCTAGACACTAACACGATCACCCCGATCTATCTAAACTCTTTACGATCACCCCGATCAAACTACTATACACACTTTCACAATATACACAAATGATTTACAAGATATAATACAATCGTAACGATGTTACGAGGACACAAACTAAGCTATAATACTTCTTCACTTGATGATAGGAAGTATTCTTCTCTTGCACTTGAGGATCTAAGCTTGGATCACTTGGAAACAAAGGCTTAAGATTTAATGATCAAAGGAATGAAAGAAATATGTAAACTGATTTAGAACAGAAAGAATATGTGTGCAAAAGGTGAGAAAATCAGTGAGGAACAGTCCATTATCTATAGGCAAAGCTGGGAGCCTTTTTGTCTGGCCAACCCCCTTAGCTCATGTGCCGAACCCCTTATCACTAAGGGGGTCGCCTTTATATTTAAGGGGGCCGCCCTAGGCCAGACGCTCTCTTTTTTGTCTTTTCCAGGGGAGGTGTTTTCTAAAACATTTCTAACCGTTTTTAGGTTGAAAATTTGAATTCAAAATATTTATTTTGAATAAAACATTTCTTTCAATTGTAAAAATATTTTGTAAAAGTTTATAAAATGTTTGTAACATACTTAAAATATTGTTAAAACATTTATGTAAAATTGTTTATTCTTGTGTTATTCCGTCGCGGGTTCCCTTGCGAAAACCACTAATCCCATGCGTTATAGAACGTTTGCAAGATTTAACAAATTTACGTATATGGCCCATGATTTACCAGAGTGTACATATCAATATACATACAATCAGCATTTTAATCCTTGGCTTTTAGTCCATATTAATATTGAAAATATTTTTTGCATAATAAAAAAAACGTCACTTATATAAAACATGCAAAACATATTTACCAAATAAATCATACTAAACAAAAATATTTACGCAATTAAAACAATAATTCAACAAAAGTCTTCTCATATTTTGCAATTAACCAATTAATTCACGTAATGATCTCATGCATACCATACTAAACAAGCATGCATACAATATATATTAAAATTAATAACCATGGTTTACATGCACATAACCCATAGTTGACAATTTATTTACAAGATAAATAAGCAACAATATATATTGCAAATAATGTAAAAACATTTACATATTTTATTTCCTTATTTTAGGTTATATTTAGGACAATATATTTTACTAAATAATTTTCTAAATAAGATTTCACATAAAAAAGGCAAGTAAATATTCATGTTTTCTAATATGTGATATTTTAGGACAAAAATCTTTTACTAAATGATTTCTTAAAAAATATTTCATATAAAAGGAAAATAATATTCACAAAATATGCAGCATATTTTATTTTCATACATTATGTGATAACTAGAAGGAATATATTTCATTAAATAAATTCTTAAAATAGATTTTCACATATAAAGCAAAGAAATATATACCACATATGCATTTTTTACATCTTTTTACTGTTTTTTATGTAATTATAAAGCTATATGATTTGGCTCGTGATGCACTGTTGAAAATCGTTACCTAAAATAACTTAATATTACATTAATATTATACGAGCTACGCAACGAAATTAAATACATATAGCAACTATAATTAACATAAAACATAAACGGAAAACGTACCTTTTAGCAAAACAAGCTAAATCAAGAACTGGAGATTCTTGAGAATACGCACGTGTATTAAACCCGTGCTAATACCAAAACCTCTTCTAGTTGCTAAAATAAACAACCTCTATGTGTATCCACACTACACGTCAACCAATATCACCCGAATGCTAGTTCCACGAACCAACGTACGAAGAATACAACAAGTAGTCGAACTCAAACATTTGTCCCCAAGGGTGTTTGTAGACGTCGACTACAAGGAGAAGAAGAGAGAATGTATTGGATTAATAATGAGGTATATGGATCCTCTATTTTTAGTGTTAGGATTAGTGTTACATAGCTTTTGGAAAAAGCTACCTAATCTTGACACTTTTGGTCCCTCTTCTTTCCTTTACTATAACTAGGGGTGTTCACGGGGCGGTTCGGTTCGGTTAGTTGGAAGATTTAAACTATCCGTCGCGAGGCGGGTAATTAATTTTACTATCCGTCGCCGAACCGTACTAGGCGGGTAACCGGACATGCGGGTACCCGAAGTGAGCGGTTACCCGCGGTTCGGGTTACGGTTAACCGTTTTTGACGTTTAATAGAGTTTAACCGTATAAAAAATAACATAGTCTAGAACATAAAATGTATTTCTAGTAAAATTAAATGACGTTGAATTTAAAAGTCATATAAAACTTAAGTATTTCGTTACAATAATTGCATTCAAATATTCATATATAACGTATTAACAAAAAATATTACTCGACGTTATAGATTACGATCACATTAATCAATTTTCACACATAGATTTTTACAAATGTTTACTTTACGAGCGAAAAAGTCGTTATACAATAAAAGTATTGCAATAATCGGTTAATACTTGTACAATTATTTGAATATTAGTTAGAAAATAATCATGTATAATATGCACGGTTCGGTTCGGTTAACCGCGGATATCTAAAAGTAAAAACCGAAACCGAACCATTATAAGCGGGTTTTTTCGGTTTCGGTTTTTTTCGGTTTCGGTTTCTTCGGTTTCGGGTTTTTTCGGTTTCGGATTGAGCGGTTCGGCTCGGTTCGTCGGTTTCACGGTTTTTTTGAACACCCCTAACTATAACTGGCCATCAACTAAGCCCAAACACCCTTGATGTTGACTTTTTGACTTTTCTAATTATTTATGGATAATTACTTTTAATTACCCATTAATTAAAAAGTCTTTTTTTAATTATTCGTAAACGAACTAATTAACGACCGTTAGTATTCTATCGTTGGAATATTAATATACATAATAAATATACACTTATATTATTATATACATTAATCGAGTATTAGTACATATATAATAAATATACACTTATATTATTATACATATACTAATAGAGTGATATCTAAGTGTATACGTGTGTGACCCCCGTAGGCTCACGTATTCCTAACCGTATAAATAACCATATGACATGAGCATATCCTAACAATGTGTGGCTAAATTCCATCTTTGTTTTTGAGAAACCCCATTATTATAGGAGGATGTCCATCAAAGCTTAATATACCATACAACATTGGACATGTTCATGTGGAAAAAGCCTACATAGATCTTAACTCTCCTCTAAATGTCATGACCCGTATGCTGTATAATTGGATCATGAGAAGACAACTTAAACCTAGGGAAGATCTTGAGGGAATTAGAGGAATATGCAACTTCACTGGGAGAGTTAAGAGAATGCATATTTTCGTTAAAAACTTTACTTATGTTTCAAACTTCATGATTGTTGAGGATATTAGTTCAATCAAAGACCCTAGACTGTCACAGGTAGTACTAGGGAAGCCTTTTGTTAAAATGTCCAATATGACTCATGACTTATCATTAGGAGTAGTGAGGTTCACGAATGGGATAGATGAAATTGCCAATAAGATGCCCCATAAGATATAGCAATATAATTCACTATAAGATTTGGAAAAAGAGCATACGAAATCCGTATACTTTAGGAACGAGGAGGATAAGAAAAGAGTAGTAGACTATGTAATGAGCAAGATATTAGGGTTCTATAAGGAATGTTTAGAACTTGGACCTGAATATTTGATTTATAGCTGTAGATTTCTATCTGGATTGATTTATAGTACGAGTTTGATGGCTCTCAGATATGGTGTGTAGCAACTTGAGACGTGCGTGGTGTGATGGCGTGAATTTGGAGATTGCATCTTTATTGGTCAGTGGTGATACACAAGGTTACATTGTCTTAATCTGTATACTAGGTTTATGAGTATGAATTCAGGGAAAAGGTTTGGGGGTGTGTTCTTTAAGTTATTTATTTAGAAAGGGTAGTATGTTTTTTTGTTGTTTTGATGTTTGTATTGTTTGGATTTTGTGTTGTATTTGAGTGGTAGTGTAGGTTTAATGTTTTTGATTTGAGTGGGTTATTGTGAATTTGGATTTATTTTATAAAAACGGGGAGTGAGCGAAATTAAGTGATTTAGAAGACATTTTTACGCAAGCGTGCTTGTCTACTGACGAGGGCTATTCAGTAGCGACAGTAAGAGTGATAGATTGGAGTGAGGCTTGGGGGAGAGAGAGGGATGTTGTGGTGGGGGGAGGATCACGAGAGAGTTGTCCGGATAGTGAGTGGATGTTTATTGAGTAGGCTGGGTTGAGTGCGTAAGGAGGTCTTTCTTATTTATCTATTATTATGATCTCTGTCTTAGATAGGGGCATTGAGCATATAGGGTCTAACATGGTTTTGAGTTTTTAGTGTTAATGTGATTTAGAGGGATGGTTTTTGTGGTTGGGGATTTGGGTTAAGTAGTGGATTCGCACTGTTGAAGGAGGAGAACAGATCTATAGAGCATGGTATTTGTAATTATGACTTCTAGTTACTTAAATTCTACAGGGGGGAGTATCATCTTTTGGTAACTGTAGACGTTGTATGAGCAGAGCGGGGTAAGGGGCACACACATTGATGTGCGCTAACGCTTGCTGACATCTCCTTTCTCTTGTATGGGAAGTTTACAGGATTCTCTTCTAGTAGAGCGTGTGTGTGGAGTCTTTTGGTGGTTCTTATGGGAGTTCTGGGTGTATAGGGCACAACGGTCTATTATTTCTATTTGGGGAGCATTTTAGATAGAATCGGACGACAATAATGTATGACAGACGTGAACAAGACTTGTGAGTAATTGTTATATGGGTTTGAGTGGGTGTTGTGAAGGTAGAGTATAGAAGTCTCTTGTGTTCATGGTTAATTGATTTCTCAGTGGTAGGACAAGAGGTTTGTGCAGAGGTGTTGACAGTTGGGGTGACACACTTGTTACTTCTGGTGGTGTCTTTTGAGGTTGGTGTGGATGAGGGCGTGAGCACGATCTTGAGCAGCTGATTGCATATATCTATATACTGATTCAGAGTGGTAAATTGGGAGCGGGGGTGGGGTGGGGTGGGGGGTGGGGGGGGGTTTGGTGAGGGGGGAGTAATGGAAGAGGAGGGGGAGGATTTTTTTTAGGAGGGGGGTTTAGTGTTTTATGGGTTTTGTTGATTGTGTTTTTTTTATTAGGTGGGTTTAGGTTTTGGTTGATGTTTTGTTGGTATTTTGTGGGATGGGGATATGGGGGTTGAGTTGAATTGGGGGATTTGGGGGTTGGATGGGGTTTGATTTGTTGGATCATACAGTGAAGAATCTTTTAGAGTCCTGAGTGCGGGCAGTGTGAGTTAGTGATCTAGATAGTACATACATTGTTGTATTATATTTTGACGCATGTAGAGATCTTTGAGAGGTCTTCTAATTAACTGAGTCGTCTATTGTTCACTTGGGGGCAATGTCTGAGTTAGGGGATAGGGATCTTAGATGTATATAGTTGACTAGTTATGTAGTGGTCGTTGAGTCTTGATAGGGGTGTCAAATAGAACATATTGAAACTCTTGTGGTATTTACTGGGAGGGTGGTCAGGGTGGTGGTGGAGAGAGTGTATATTGGATATAATGGTGTAGCATCGTTATCTGGCACAGGTGTGAGTAGGTAGTGTTGTGCAGTAGACTTGAGTTTTCTTCGTGGGACGAAGTAGTGCGATGAAGGGGTATTTATTGGAGTGATTCTAGACTGTGCGGATCTATATAATTGTGTAGGGATTTTGTTGTACACTACGTTATTGTTCATAAACGGGAGTTCTCTGATCATGAGATTTATTGGTAGATAACATGTGTATTAGGTGTGTGTGGGGTGAGGAGCTGCAGGTAGTGATGGTCTAGTTTACTGCGGGACACATGAGAGTAAGTTAATAGGGTATGGTCATTATATCTGTAGTAGATTGACATCTTATGATGTATGTTTAGTACATTTATAGTATGGTTCTGTACAGTGGTATTCATTTTAACATTGTTGTTCTATGATATTATATGTGACAAGGTTGAACGTAGTGAGCATATCTCTTCTGATTTTGAGTTTTATGGGGGTTTATAGGGTGGAGATTGGGGTATGGAGTTTCTCTGGGTATGAAGTATGGGGGGGGGTTTAGTTTGTAAGGTTATTTAGTGGTATGTGGGGGTGTGGTATTTGGGATTAATTTGTAGGGGGGGTATTAGTGGGGGGTACTAGTATTTGTGGTAGATGTTTATCAGGGGGTGAATATTGTCTTATGTGGGTGATTTCTATCTGGTATAGAGATGTGCGGGATTTAGGATTGTTGAGATGGTGTTAGTGGGGGGGATTTTATGGGGGTTTGTAATTGGTTGGTTAGTTTTATAGGGTTTTAATTTTTGAGGGGTTTTTATTTTGGTTAATTATGTCGTTTTTGTAGGAATTTTTGGATTTTGGTAAATTTTGGTTGGTGAGAAGTTTGTTAAATAGGGGGAGTGAGTGGAATTTATGGGAAGGGTGGGGGGAGTTTTGATGGGGTTTTTTTAGGTGTTTGGGATGGGTGTATAGATTTTGTGGTGTGGATAGGGTTTTTTGTTGGGGAGGTTCAGAATTGAGTTGTGGGGTAGGAGTTGTTGTGTTTAATATTTTGTTATTTACAGGTGTGTAAGTTCTTGTTGATTATTTTTGAGTATATATTATAGTTACATATCTTGTGGTTTGTGTTGAATAAGGGCGGTGGCGATCAGATCTTATATCATGATATTGACATCTTCAACTTCTTTGTGTTTGAACACTTTTCTATACATGTCATCTTTCAGTTGAGAGATAGAATATGTTATGCACTTTAAGGTAATGTAGAGAGTGAATGAGTATATGTTTTTTTATGTATTTAGTGTGAGAAGAGTCTTTCTTCTCTGTGTGGAGTTAGGAGGGTAGTCTGTGGTCTCTAGTTTATGTATGGGTTTTTGGAGTTTAGATTTTGTCTTGGTCTTAGGACGGTATGGATGTATGGATAGGGGATGACTCTTCATGCTTATGTTGAGAGATTATGAGTGTTTTATTTAGTGGGAGGTAATGTTGTCAGATGTGAGTTAGAATACTATCAGTTGAGTAGACAGTGTTACATGTCAGTACAGAGGGGTCAGACATCAGGATTTTATATTGGTCAGGAGGGATTAGTGGTTCATGGATTGTGGCAGGATGACTAGGCGGTGGGGGTGTGCAGAATAGGTCAGTCTGAGGTGCATGCTGACTTTTCGATTCTAGTGTGGTGTGATAACTGTGGCAATTTGATGTGGAATATGCGGCGAGGGTGTTGGGATTTACTTTGTTTGACGGCACTAGGCGTAATACGCATCAATATCTGCTATGGCTAGAAGCGTTCTTGTATTGGCGAGCAACTATGTGTATTGCGGAATTTAGTGTTGAGTGAGAGGTCCTAGAGCATATCAAGTACTATATATAGTTGGGAGAGATACACGTTGGATTTAGATGGCAGGTTTTAGGTGTGATAGTGGTGGATAGTATGTGATTTGGATAGAGTGAGGATATTTTTATGGGATCTTGGAGGATCTGTCTACATATTCTAGAGAGGTAGGATTTTATAAATTTGTGCTGGGGTCATTTCTGGAGGATGTCTATGTTAGAGGATGTGAGTTTAGTTGACTAGATAGACAGTGGGGGGTAATGGCAGCTTTGATGGACATCTATTAAGAGAGTAGGCAATATAGCACATGGTTTGACACTATAGATACGAGGTCATTATTTGCATTCGGTCTCATCTGTATGTGATTGTTGGACGATGGTGGAGTGATGCATGCAGGTGGTGTGATAGAGTAATGACAGAATTATAGTGTCTTTGTGTTTTAAGAGTGAGTATGGATGGGGTGGTATGAGTAGGTTGAGTATGTGTGAGTGATAGATAATTCTGAGAGATCTTAGACTATACAGTGGACAGGAACATAGGTATTTGATATGGCGGGTCAGCTAGTCTATGGGTAGTGATTCTCATAATCTGACTAAAGTATTGATTTGGTAAGGAATGGGTGTATAGGAGAACAGAGATGCGGGAGGTGAGATTCAATGCTGATTGGGGACGAGATCTGGGAATAGGGGAATCTAGACGAGAATCAGTGAGAAGTATAGGGATGCACGGAAGTTAGGGTGTGCTCTTGGTAGTAGGAACTAACACTATGGATCACGTTATTATATTACTCTCATTATCTTCGATAGGTAGTGAGGGGGGTACATGCAAGGAGATGGATCATTGGCAGAGTGTGAGGCAGTTTTGGTGTGCAAGGGTTGGGTGGAGTTTAGTAACAGGAGTGACAGGTGCATGGGTGCATGTGAGTGGAGATAGTCTGTGTGGGGGAGCGGAGGTCTCGCGGAAGGACATTTGTGATCTGTGACGGAATACTAAATTTAGGGGTGTGGGGGGGAATGTATTTTGTAAGGTGGGGGGGTTTGGAGGGGGTGTAGGGATGGGGGAAAAGAATTTGTTTGTGGGGTATTTGTATAAGGTTTGGTAGGTTATGAGTTATTGGGGTTGGTGTAGGGGGAGGGGGGGGGGGGGATGGGGGAGGGTTGGTGTTTGGGTTTGGGGAGGTTGTGGTTTAGGTGGGGAGGGTTGGAGGATGGGTTGGGTATTTGGGAGGTAAATAAATGGTGTGGGTAGGATGTGAAACGGGTGAGAGGATTCTACTGTTGTGCACACTTGTGGATTGAGGTAGTGTGAGCGACAGGGAGAGAGCGGGGACGGTAGACTGAGCTGTGGAGATTAATGTGTATACTGGCAATAGGGGGGTAGGTGTGTAGTGAGATGTCTTACGCGAGTGGGGGGGCATAACTGGTGGAAGTGACAGACACAGTTGACGAGACTGTGAGATGTTACATGGTGGGGGTGGGATCACTGAGTTAGTAGGGTTGATAGGATGGATGAGAGGACACGATTATACACAGGATTGAAAATGTCAGTCTGAAATGGGTGGTCAACAGGTACAACATAGATGTGGTTAGGGTTTTATTATGAGGAGATACACACTCTAGGTTGTGAGGGATGGTATAGGGGGGGGTGATATGTAGGTGATTTGGGAGGGGGGGTGGGTTTTAGGGTGGGTTGGGTTGATATTAATGGTTATTATAGTTGAGAGGGGATTTGGCGTTGATAGTTTCTGTTGTACTCGGGTGGGACGGGGTTTGTGAGGGTGTAGTAAGGTAGGGGTGTGGAAGGTTGGTTGGTTTTGGGGTAGAGGGCGAGGTTGGAATGGATGTGTGATTTGTGGTATGTGTGATTATATTGGGGTATTTGGTTATTATAGTGGTGTTGATTGAGTGGGGTGGGTGGTGTGTGTTTGTTAGGTGAGGTGAAGAGAGATTATTATTATTAGTGTTGTGGTTTTGTGTTGTGATGTGGTGGGTTGGGTTGATGTGTAGTTGAAAGTGTGGGAGGAGAATGGGGGGTAGGGGGATATAGGGGTGGTGAGTGGGTTGGTGGGAAGTTGATGTGTGGTATATTATTAAAAAGGATGGGTTGTGGAAAGGTGATTATATATTGTTGGGTTGGTGTTTGTAGTGGTATTGGAAAAGTTTGGTGTGGTTTTGATGGGTTTGTGTGGTGTGTGGTTGATTGGGTGAGGTAGTTGGTATATGAAAGGGGGAATGATTTTTAAGTTAGGTTTGATATTTTTAGGTAATTTTTGTAGGGGGTGGGGGTGGGGGGATGGGTGTGGGGATTTAGTGTGAAGTGTTTGGTAGTTTTTGCGTATTTTTAAGTATTTTATTGATAAGTTGGGTTTGAGGGTTTGTGTTGGATTTAAAATTTTGGATTGGGATTTAAATTGAAGGTTTGTTTGTTTGGGGTTTGGGGAATAAAGTAAATAGTAATGGTCGTTCTATATATATCTTGTGTTATTGATCTAAGATGTGACATGCCCCGGACCCTTATTCCGCTGCGACCTAATTTAGGGGTGTTACACATTACCCCATTTAACCAACGTTAAGTCTTACAACCCTCAACCACTAACTTTCGTTAAGCCACAAGGATTCAAACTGCAAACACAATATATAGTTTGAAGGGCTTAACCTGGCAACACCTCAAAGTTCCATTGCACTCCAAGGACTATTATTGCAACAAACAAATATAAAATGAGGGACGAATTTTGCCAATTCACCAAACTTGTACCCTGTTTAATTAAAAACAAAGTATAAAACCCCTTTCTCGCCTAAACTTCACCCCTGTCCCCCCACCTCGGTTACTGTTCACCACAGTCCAAAACCATCACTATACCACTCACCCCACCTTACAAACAGACAAAGACACGCTGGCAATCCAAGAAACTACCATTGGCCAAGCAAATCAAGGATGTTGATGATACGACTTTGGGATCAAGGCAAATGGAAGGCTGAGATTGGACTTGGGAACTCTCTCTCACAACAAACACACTCCTCAACTCTCTCTATGAAGAAACACAGCCAAAGAGACCTCAAGACTTAGTTTTAGTATAAAAAGGCATAGTTTAGTTCATTTTCCCTTTGTCGAATTTTTGTGTTTAGAAGGCAAAAGCTTGTAAACCTAAATTTGTACCTCTTTTAATACTGCATTTTTAATATATTGTCATTTAAATTCTGTCTTTTAAATACTTGTTCTTTAATTTTATGCAATTTACTGTTTTCTTTAAATAATTGTCATTTAAATATCTTGTCTTTTAAATACTTGTTTTAAGCCTTAATATAAGTTTTTGAGTCATTAAATCTTATATAAAAGCTTGTTTTACTTTTCTGTCAAAAAAGTTCAAAAATCCAAAAAGATAAATTCATAAAAAGAAAGCAAGGAGCAAGGTGTATTAAGGATGGCCTTTGGTTTAGAGCTTATGGGAAGCATATAGGTTTGTTATTAAGATTTTTGAAAGCTTATTTGATTACCATAAGCTAAGGACCCTTGTAAGTTTACTTTTTAAATTTTTGCTTATTTTCACTGTAGCATATACTTAACATAGCTAATTTTGTGCTTATTTATTTATGTTTTGTGCTATTTATAGTCCTTATGTTATTTATGGCTTGTTTAATGCTTTGAGGTCTTTTGTTTAATTTTTGCGCAAAACTTCATTATTTTACTGTGATTGCTTATATCTGTGCTTATTTTTGTTGCTTATCCTTGTTTGAAATTTGCTTATTTATGTTTAATGTTGCTTAGTTGTTAACTGTTTTTCAAAAGTTCTACTTAACTCTTTCAAAACAGGTTTAAAATTTGTTTTAAAAAGACTAAAAGGGTGTTTGGCATAGTAGGCCAAAGTGGGTAATTTTGTGTTAAAATCCTTTTGGGTCATTGCAATCTTTGGCAAGTCTTTTTAATCTGTTGTTAATCTGTTTTTAAAAGATTTTTGGTTTTAAAAGTTGTTTTTAAGCTTCCTCTAATTGGTCTTTTAAAACTGTTTTGCAAAAACAGTTCTTCATGAGCTTATTTGATTAAGCTTTAAAAAACTTGTTTTTAACCCTTGTTTCTGAGTCCTCTTGAGTGTCAAAACTAAGTTGTAAAATGTCTTTTGGTTTACATTTGTCCCTCTCAAAATCTGTCATAGTTTTGTTAAAGTTATTTAGTTTAAAAAAAAACTGTCATTTTTCAAATCAATTTATCAGATGTTTAAACCTGTTGTCAGCTTTTGAACTTTTGAGCACAAGCTCATTATTAGGTGTTATCCATCTGTTTTAACTTGCTTTTAAATTTGAAGTTTATTTTGTAGCTTATTACTAGGTCTGCTTATGCCCTTTGTCATAGTAAGAGATCCAGAAAAGTTGCCCTGATGCAAACTGCCATCTTTCACAGGTCTTTTTAACAGCTTATTTGCATTTCAAAGTTTGAGTTCTTTGCTTATTTTAAAAGCCCACTAGCTGATCTTTTCATTGGTATAACCTTAAGCTATAAGATTTCCTCTAAGTGGCTTAAAAATAAGCCCAAAGTTTCTCCTTAAGGCTGTTTGTATACAGTTTTTGCCCCAAGTTGCTTATTGCTTTTATGGCTTATTGGCTTATTTGTAGTTAGGTTTGCTTATTTAGTGTAGTGCATCTTCTGTCTTAGCTTATCTTTAATTTCCCTTGTACTTATTTGCTTTAAAATTGCCTAAAAGTTTGCCCCTTAGGATTTAGCTTAAAAAATGAAACTGCCATCATTTTGTACTTATTTTCCTGCTTAATTTTCAGTTTCAAATAAGTTGTCTTTTTTAATATTGCTTATTTTCTCTAGTTTTATAAGTTTTAAAAAAAAAGTTTTACAAAAAGGAGAGGCCCAGGCTCGAACCCCAGACCTCACCCTTTAACACACTAAGCCTCACACACACTCTCTACTGCCAACACGCCCTTGGGTCTTTTTCATTTTATCTTTGCATTATTTAGAATATAAAGGGGTGTTGGCAGTTTAGCTTATAAGCTTTAATTGCTTATTCCTGGCTTATTAGATAAGCCACTTTTCCAGCTTTTATTTTTTATAGAACCAGCATCCTTCAAGCTACTTTTCCTTATTTTTTTAGAATTTTCCATTTAAGTTTAATATTTTTAATTAATTTTTCTTTTTAAAATCGTTTTTAATTCATAAAAAATTATTAAAAATTCAAAAAAAATATAATTCTTTATTTTAAAATTTTCTTTTATCATTTAGCACCTAGAAAAATTAAATTTGCTTTCGTAGGGTTATATTTGCAACATTTCGTTTTTTTAAAGAACGGGTTTAGGTCTCGGTTCTCGTTTTTAAGTTTAAATCGCTTTTAGCTTTCGTTTTTAGGTTTTCTTTACTCGTTTTTAAATTTTAATTGTAGAATTAGTTTCCAAAACCAAAAATCTTCTTAATCTCATTCAAACGCGCGATCACAAACGTCTTCGATTTTTAATTTGCACCTCGACGGGATTACGACTTCGGGTAGGTTTTGAGGGATTGTGCATTGGATAAAAGCGAATCTTTTAAAAGCCTCTTGGAATACTTACTATTGATTTTTATCCTTACATATTTACGTTAATATATTTATTTATATTTATATTTATACGAAAAGGAATCCGAATCAATGTGCAATCGATTAGAAATACATAGGTGGTACGACGACTGTAATAAGAATCACATAGATGGTGCAGCGCCTGCAATTGCTTCCATATCATGACCAACTTAAATTTGGAAAACCAACCACATTTAGTGAATATCATATACAACGAAGCCAAGAGTGTCAATAGACGAAGAAATCACCTTGTGATGAATAAGGCGCAAGCAAGATTTCGAGTCCGCAAACGTTCATTGGCCTACAAAATAGTGTTAGGTTTGTGAAATATATAAGAAACATGAAGCAGATTATCTAAGGCA
>BQNB010136982.1:0-17922 GCA_026074375.1 Tanacetum coccineum
TTGAGTAACATGGTTCATGGATATGGATATGGTAATATGTTTTTGTGAGGGTGTTTTGATTTGTGGGTTGTAATGATTTTGTGTTTCAGATTTTAACATATTTGTGTTAGATCGGTGGTTTTTTTTTGTTATTTGTTATTATTATTTTTTTAATATATAAATTAAAGAAAAAATATAAAAATGAGAGGACGAGGGTATGTTAGTCATTTTAGTTTAACCAAGGACCGAAAGTGGAACCAAACCTTCAAAATACAGATGTTTTTTGCACTTTCGAAATTCGACGGATTATTTGGCCAAACCACAAGCACCATTTTTGCAATTCTCTCTTTTTATTAATACGTTGAACCATTATACATCCCTTTTCGTCATTTTTATCATTTGGGTACCTTTTCTTTTCTCTTTTTTAACAAACCCTTTTGCCAGTTTTTGATATAGCACACCAACTGTTTGATTATATGCCTCAAAGAATTTGAAAATTTTGCAAACTGGTTTTTATCATTTATTTCAAGTGGGTATTGATTAAAACTGATGTTTAGCAGTTTTTTGAAGTGGGTTGGTATTTGATCTTGTGGTTTTTATTGAGTTTTCATAAAATGGCTGACATGGGTTATGATGGATCACAGCGTGGACAAAGTGTGCAAATTGTTCCATTTAAGACAACTAGTACATCTTCAAAAGTTGTCTTGTTACATGGGAATTTGGATATATGGGTTAAAGAGGCTAAAAGTTTGCCTAATATGGATATGTTTCATAATACGTTAGGACAAGTGTTTGGTAGGATGCCTACATTTGGTGGAGGTAAGAGCAAGACTGAGGATGGGAAGCCTATTAAGGTTACGAGTGATCTGTATGTGAAGGTTTCGATAGCTAATGCTGTAATTGCTAGGACTTTTGTTATTAGTAATAGTGAGAACCCTGTTTGGATGCATCATTTTTATGTCCCAGTAGCACATTATTCGGCTGAGGTTCAGTTTGTTTTTAAGGATAGTGATGTTGTAGGTTCACAGATTATAGGTGCGGTTGGTGTACCGGTTGAGCAGTTAGTTTCTGGTTTGGTAGTGAAAGGTACTTTTCCGGTTTTGAATAAAAGTGGGAAATCGTGTAAACGTGGGGCTGTATTGACTTTGTTGATTCAGTATGTACCCATAGAGGGAGTGGGCCAGGATCTAAACTTTAATGATGTTCTCGACACTTATTTTCAACTTAGGAGAGGAGGTAAAGTTACGCTTTATCAAGATGCTCATGTTGATGACGGTTACCTTCCGAGTATGAATCTTGAAGGTGGTTTTCAGTGTCAAAATGGAAATTGCTGGCATGATATTTGCGAAGCTATCAAGCATGCACGTCGTTTGATTTACATTACTGGATGGTCTGTCATTCACAGTGTGCAGCTTGTTCGCAATGGTGAGGGTGCAAAGTACAGTATGTTGGGGGATCTTTTAAAAGCCAAGTCTTTCATGATATTATGTGTTTATTGTTGTTTATGTATTAAAGTGTCTGTAATTTGTAATGTAGTCATGGAGATTATATATGGAGAGATAATTAACGACTGTTAAAACACTAATTTGGGGCAACTTGTTGACTATGTGTGTGCAAGACAAAAATAACATGTATTAATGTAACATTATTAATAGTTCGTTGAAAAAATTGATGAAGTAGAACTTGTTAAAATAAAAAAATATAGTGACACCATGTCTTTCTCTCGTTTAATGAGTGTAGATCTATTTTGTGGAAATGTTATTGTCTTAGGGTTGTGGTGTGTGATTTTGGGGCTGTGGTGGTGAGAGTGGAAATGGTTAGGGTTTTGTGTCTAAAGATTTGGTGAATTTTGGTGTAAGTGGCAAGTGTCTAAAAATTTGGTGAAATTTGGTGTAAGCGGCAAATGAAATTGAATCCCGCTCAAAATATTCTTGTTAAATAGATCGGGTTTTTATAAATACCCGATTTATTTAGTTTCTTATGTTTATAGTTTTTAAATATGTAAATATTACTATTATAGATGATACGAGTAAAAATAAACTTTCTAAAAACATTTACGATAGTTTGAGTCAAAGTATATATATCAAATATGTGATTCACATAGAATTAACAAAAATGAACACAAGTTTTACAACACTTCAAACCGACAAGTCAAATATCTAATACAAAATGACTAAATAAAGTCTCGTATGTCTTCGGCTTGTTATTGAAGTTTGCATGTTCTTCCTGTAAAAGTAAACAGTATAATGTTAATAAACTAATCTTTGGAATATATTAAAAATTATATAAATTCAATTTATGAATGATGTTTTATAACCAATAGAGATGCGCGAAGTTTGTCAATCTTCAGCCTCGTATCCTTCTTGGTGGTCGGATCTTAGGTAAATGGTATCATCTAGAACTTCATCTACAGATTGAATACCAATAGAGAATGGAGGTAGCTCGTCAAATTGATTATACTCATCTTCATCTACAACAGTCTCGACGCTCAAACTATACTCGTGTGCTATGCTTGAACAGTCCATCTCGTATCCACTGGATCTCAACATAGAATATTTTGGTAGCTTGTTTGGCTAGAATAAATGGATTAGTCGAATAGTCTATCTGTTAGGAAAGATTGACAAGTGAAAACATCCTGTCAACCTTTAAAACCCAGTTTCGTTATCGACCCATTTTTGCACTTAAAGAGAGGTACGAAGAACATATTGTAATCCAATTCCAAATTTCTTCAATGACACCATAATACGACTCTTTGGCGACCGACAATCTTGAATTATCTATTGTTGTTGCTACTAACGTCACTCCACTATTTTGAACGGTACTCTTTTCATCTTGTTTTTTGGTGTAAAACGTATATCCGTTAATGTCGTATCCTTGATAATGGAAAACACGTCGCGGGCGGTACGCTAATTGTGTTACTTCAGCTTCAACATTTGGGTATCTCGATTTCACAGTATCTCTTAACCAGCTTGAAAATGTTGTTGTGCTCGTTTCTAACCAATGTAGGCCCTTTGACGACTATTGTTTCTTTTTAAAAGTGACATGTGTTCGTGTATATAGGGTGCAATAGATGTCATGTTTTGCAAGACTGTAAAGTGTGCTTGCTCTAAATCATCGTAATTCGGTGTGACATCGTTGCGCCCAATCGTCCCTTTCCCTTCAAGTCTACCCTCGTGTCGAGATTCAGGAACGCCAATATCTGGGATGCCATCGATATAACTTGTACAAAAACTAACAACCTCCTCTAAAACATACCCTTCAACATTACTTCCTTCCGGCCGAGATCGGTTCCTTACATACCCTTTCAAGAAACCCATATACTCTCAAATGGATACATGTAATGTAGAAATATAGGACCCAATGCCTTTATTTCTTCTATAATATGAGACACGAGATGAACCATAACATCCAAAAAGGAAGGTGGAAAGTACATCTCTAGTTGGCAAAGAGTAAGAATAATATCACGTTGCCATTCATCCAACTTTTTGAGGTCAATAACTTTCAAATGAATCATATTGAAAAACAAACAGAGCTTTGTGATTGTGTGACGGACTCGAGGTGGCAATATTCCAAGAATTGCAATTGGAATCATTTGTGTTATTAAAACATGACAGTCGTGGGACTTCATACCAATCAACTTTAGGTCTTTCATTGACACCAACTTCTTAATGTTAGCAGAATAACCCGATGGAACTTTAATATCATGCAAGCATTGAAAAATTTATTTTTTTCAGCCTTCGATAGGGTATAACAAGCAGTTGGCAAATACGTTCTTTTGTTACCAATCTCTTGTGGTGCAAGCTCATATCTAATCCCCATCTCTACCATGTCCTTCCGAGCATTAATCCCATCTTTTGTTTTTCCTTTGATGTTTAACAATAAGCCAATCAAACTTTCACTAACATTTTTCTCAATATGCATTACATCAAGAGAATGTCGGACTTGTAAATGCTCCCAATACGGTAATTTCCAAAATATAGACTTTTTCTTCCAAATATTCTTATTATTTTTCAGAGCTTTATCCTTTTTCCCAAAAACATTTTTTATATCCTTGACACGAGAGAGTGTGTCATGTCCATTCATTAATCTTGCCATCTTTCTATGCTCTACTCTACCGTCGAACTGTTTCTTTTTTTTACGGTACGAGTGTGATTCTGGAAGTGATCTTCGATGTCCCATATACACAGTTTTCTTACAGTTAGTCAACCACCGTGAGTGGGTGTCTTTTTCACAAACCGGACACGCCTTCTCCCCTTTCGTTCCATATCCTGACAAGTTACCGTCTACGGGAAAAATCACTTTTGGCACAAAAAATCATGGCGAATAGTTTGAATCGCTCTTTTTTGTATGCATCATACACTTCGACGCCTTTATCCCAAAGATCTGTCATGTCATCAATTACGGTTCCAAATACTCATCATATCCATTTTCCTGGTTGTTTTCGGACCGTGAATTAACAATCGACATCATGATGTATTTACTGGTTTCATGAATTAGCCATGGTGGAAGGTTAGTATATGCATAAAGAACGGCCAGTGCTGTGATGACTGCTCATATTTCCAAATGGATTAATTCCATCTGAACTAAGCCCAAACCGTATATTTCTAATCTCATCCCCAAACTTTGTATAATGATTATCGATATTCTTCCATTGGGAAGCATCAGCCACATGTCTCATTTTCCCGTCATGTTTTCGATCTTCTGCATGCCACCTCAACAATTTTGCATTCTTAGGGTTTGAGTATAATTGTTTAAGTCTTGGTATGATGGGCAAATACCACAACACTTTAGCAGCAGGGCCATTCTTTGTCACATCCTCATCAAATTCCATTAGAGTTGTATCTTTATACCTTGAAACCTTACATACAGGACATTTGTGTAGTTTATTCCATTTTCTAGTACATTAGATTCATCTTTCGGAATGCATCTATTCTTCTGGTCTTCCAATCCCTATGGACACATTAATTTTTTGGCTTGAACATTGAATTAGGGTAACCTCGTTGTTTTTGGGTAACATTTTATTGAACAACTCTAGTAGTTTATTAAAACCTACATCACTCAAACTATATTTTGCTTTTACGGTCAACAACCGTAACACGGCTGAAAGTTTGGTAAAATTTGTACAACCGGCATACAATGGTTTTTCTGATTCGACAAACAATTGTTGTAATTCTCCATATCAAGTTCAGCATTAGGCTCCGCATCATGTAGCATGTCATTGATATTCTGATTACTACTACCGCAATTATCATCATTATTATTGACATTACTTTCTAAAACAACATCGTTACAATCAAGTCGTGCTTCACCATGATGTTTCCACCACGTGTAGTTATTAGTAAAACCATGTTTAAATATGGTATCTAATCGTCTCAATATCATCATGACAAATAAAATGTGCACATTCTTTCCACGGACAGTGTAAATCCGAACTTTTTCCTGTCTTTTACCTTGTTGATTCCTCAGCGTTTTAATAATCTCGGACAAAACCGTTGATGTATTCAGGGGTAACACGTTCTACATTATACATCCACTTCCTACGATCCATCTGAAATATATAAATTTATTTTTTATTAAGATGCATGCATGGTATGATAACATATAAAAATAGTTTCAAGTCGTCAATTCTAACCCACCTTTTAAATATTTAGTCTCATATGTGAATGCGTATTATGAGTCGAGTATTATTGAAGAAAAATCAGCAGCATTTCCCCTTAACTCCTCAAGTATGCACATAAAATGCAAACTCATATGAGTAAGGAAAAATGATGTCGAATTTTCTCAAATAATACTCGATCTCATAATACGTAATCACATCCGAAATGAGATAAAATGTTTAAAAAGGTGTCCTAAATGGGGAAAATCCGAAACTAACCTCTGTTAAGTTAATTTCGAACAGGTAATTAACTAAAGGGATACAATTTTAACTTAATCTATACTAAATGCTTGAATGTTACAATAAAATACGTTATTAACATGCAGTTAGCTTAAAGTTTTAGTTAAGTACCTCACTTCAACGGGTCAATATTAGCTAGGTATCGACGTCACACATAGAAAATTCTTCAAAGAAACCTATATATAAGCAAACCATGGAAATCAACAAACAAAGCTTTGAATAAAAACAAAATCAATCATAGATAAATTTCGGGTTAAAAAATATAATAGACAAACTAGTAAACATATATATACCTCAAATATCATGTACCTTTCAAACTCAAACATGTCTATACTTGAATTTGAGAATTTTTAAAGCATTTATTGTGAATTTTTTGGAGCATTTATAATAGTTTTAAGGTTTTCAAGATGTAAATTGAAAGGAAATACGTTATGTCTGATTTTGGGGAGCAGATGTAAGAGTTAAAAATATATAGATCGGTTATTTACTAAAAAACCGATCTATCTAAATCAAACGTGATTACAGCTGTCGTTGTGGGAGTTTGTGGTGTTTAAATAGATCGGTTTTTTTAGTAATAACCGATCTAATTATTTTTAAATTTAAATAGAGCGGTTTTTTTCTTAATAACAGATCTTTTTATAAAACATCCCCCTCTTCTCCTTCATATAGAACAATTTTTATGAAAACCACGCTATATGAAGTGATCTATACAAGCTCTTGTATAGTAGTGTGAACTTATTAGATTGTTTTATTGATTTCACTCGCATGCCATCCAATCACTCTTTTAAGTATCAAAATCATTGTCCAAAATGACGTAAATCAATGTTTGTATCATTAGCTATATAAAAAACACACAAGATTTTTAAAAATAAATTTACTTACTTGTAATAACTAATGATTCATATATGTCATAAAGATTAGGGTACAATTCATTACCGTAGATATAGACTTCTTACGACCACATACTTGTTTTGCAAGATTGGGTAACGTGTTGTTATCATTAATCGCTTTCCTCTTGCTTGATGAATTGTTCAATGGTTTGAATATAAATTTTTTAAGAAAACAACGAATTAACGATACATGATCAAAGCTTCAGCAAAACGACATAATAAAAGATTAAAGTAGATCATAGACGTACCTATTGTCATATTACGTTTTCGATCAAATTGATTACATCATACGTTTTGTTGTGTTATATTTGTGTTCTCTTTATCATGTTTCCTCATATCCATTTACTTTGCATATGAATATTGATGAAAAAAACATATATATTGAATTGTTATTGTATCTCTAAATTGTTAACATTCAAATAACATAAATCCATCTACTTAAAACCAAATCACTAATTTATAGGGATTTGAATTAATTGAGTTGTTGACATGCTAAAATAATGGAAAGTTGTAACATAATATTCGGTTTACATTTTTTTGTTATGCCGATTATTTTTAAAAAAATGTATAATTGTTTTGAATTCTCAATTCCATATATATTATGGCTTGATAAAATTTATCAAAAAAGTTGGAATGCTCCACCGGTTGGTGTGTTGTTTCTTTGGGTGCAAAGTACAGTATGTTGGGGGATCTTTTGAAAGCCAAGTCTGCATAAGGCGTAAGAGTACTTCTACTAGTTATCTAACCCGCCCGATGGGCAGGCTACTTTCATGATATTATGTGTTTATTGTTGTTTATGTATTAAAGTGTCTGTAATTTGTAATGTAGTCATGGAGATTATATATGGAGAGATAATTAACGACTGTTAAAACACTAATCTGGGGCAAGTTGTTGACTATGTGTGTGATGGCGATTATCGTTGTGGTAATGGAAGAAACCACACAAAGAACAAAGAACAAGGAATTCAATAACCCATCAAAGGGTGCCCAACCGGGACTTCAAGAGAAACACTCTTATTTTATAAACTCATCATCTTCTTTTTCCAACACCTAAACCTATTACATTTATAGGGTAAGAAAGTCAAATACAATCTTTGACTAGAGAAAGTCAAATACAATCTTTGACTTTTCAAATAAAGAAACAAATCAATTCCTAAAATCTAAACATATCTTTAACAAAAATAATAACATTAAAAAAGATAGATTGACAATTATAAATTGTCATTTTCCCCTTCAATCTCTTCAAAATAATTAAACACTTGACTTCACGTGTTGACCGAAGAACCGACGGCTAAGCCAGAGGAGTCGGAGCTCGAACATGCCCTGCATCACTGTGTGCAAGACAAAAATAATAACATGTATTAATGTAACATTATTAATAGTTCGTTGAAAAAATTAATGAAGTAGAACTTGTTAAGATAAAAAAATATAGTGAACTTATTAGATTGTTTTATTGATTTCACTCGCATGCCATCCAATCACATTTTTAATTATCAAAATCATTGTCCAAAATGATGTAAATCGATGTTTGTATCATTAGCTATATAAAAAAACACACAAGATTTTTAAAAATAAATTTACTTACTTGTAATAACTAATGATTCATATATGTCATAAAGATTAGGATACAATTCATTACCGTAGATAGTCTTCTTACGACCACATACTTGTTTTGCAAGATTGGGTAACGTGTTGTTATCATTATTTGCTTTCCTCTTGCTTGATGAATTGTTCAATGGTTTGAATATAATTTTTTTAAGAAAACAACGAATTAACGATAGATGATCAAAGCTTCAATAAAACGACATAATAAAAGATTAAAGTAGATCATAGACGTACCATTGTCATATTATGTTTTCGATCAAATTGATTACAACATACGTTTTGTTGCATTATATTTGCGTTCTCTTTATCATGTTTGCTCATATCCATTTACTTTGCATATGAATATTGATGAAAAAATGTGTATATTGAATTGTTATTGTATCTCTAAATTGTTAACATTCAAATAACATAAATCCATCTACTTAAAACCAAATTACTAATTTATAGGGATTTGAATTAATTGAGTTGTTGACATGCTAAAATAATGGAAAGTTGTTACACAATATTCGGTTTACATTTTTTTGTTATGCCGATTATTTTTAAAAAAATGTATAATTGTTTTGAATTCTCAATTCCATATATATTATGACTTGATAAAATTTATCAAAAAAGTTGGAATGCTCCACCGGTTGGTGTGTTGTTTCTTTGTGGAAAACATTCCATGTTCGATCAATGTACTTACCATTTAATTTATTTAAAGCCTTGCCATGAATTAATTCATTTAAAGCCTTGCCATGTTATCAATGAGTCATCATTGACATGACATTGATGTGGCTATAGTGATGTGTCATGGTCTCCTCTAATATATAATAAAATATATAGATTATAGTAAGTTGCATGACTTGTTGAAGTAAAGCTTTTGTCTGTGAAATATAGCAATGGGTCATGGGAACTAACGATAAAGAAACTCAAGCATTTGCAAGTGAAAGTAATCCGTTGTCCCCGTTCAGCTGGAAAGGGGCATAGTTGGTCCAAGAAACAGGTTAATTGCTATTAATATTACCCTATTATATAAATGATTACTTTTCTTCACTTAGGTCCTTGTAAGGAATGTAATGTTGTATCTCTTAATTGGGTATATTTATATCATAAGTTTGCTCTTATCACTTGCAAGGGGTGGGTATGGACGACGATTTGAAGCGTATAGTCCTTTAATTCTAGCAATATCTCAATTCACAAGAATTTTTTAACTACACACTGATTTGACCTAATGTTTAAAACCATTCAAGTATGAAACAATAGTTAGTATACATACATTTGATCTATTCGGTTTGAGACTTGGAGGATTGATAAAACAATGAATAATGCTATAGTAGATAAGTTTGCATTTAGGAAAAATTAAAATTCTTTTAAGTTTATATTTTTCGCATATTAACGGGAGACTGATTTTAGGTTGCAGGAGACTGAAACAATCTATACACATCATCAGAAAACAGTTATAGTGGATGCTGATGCTGGTAATTACAGAAGAAGGATTATGGCATTTGTTGGAGGGCTTGATCTATATATTGGTCGTTACGATACTCCGTTGCATTCCCTTTTCAGCACATTACAAACTCTGCACAAAGATGACTATCACCAACCTAATTACACAGTAAGCACTTGACTCATATCCTATTGCTCTTCATCTTTAGTTACAATGGTGACATAATGGTTTCACTTCCCCTGTCATCCTTTCTCAATGTCGTTTTTTTTCTTTATAAAAGGGATCCACTACTAGTTTACCTAGAGAACCATGGCATGATTTGCATAGTCAGATTGGAGGTCCAGCACCATATGATGTACTAAAAAACTTCAAGGAGAGATGGTTGCGGGCTTCAAAACTGCATGGGATTCAAAAGATAAAGAAAACTGTTGATGATTCATTACTAAAGTTAGAAAGGATTTCTGACAAATTAGGAATTGATGAGGCTCATTGCACAAGTGAACAAGATCCTGAGAGTTGGCATGTTCAGGTATGTTTGTTAAGCAACTCTTAATCTTATTTTATTCTACATTTTGAACACAGTTGATCACTGTTGTTAAAAACTGTATAGGTGTTCCGTTCAATTGACTCCAACTCCGTTAAAGGTTTTCCCAAAGACCCCAAGGAAGCCACAAGCAAGGTATGACTATTATCCTCAAAGTTTTATAGATGTATGCTGGAAATAAATTCTTAATAAATTGCCACATTGCCACAGAACTTGGTATGCGGGAAGAATGTGCTCATAGACATGAGCATACATACCGCGTATGTGAAGGCAATTCGTTCTGCTCAGCCTTTTATAAAATACAATCTATAAATTTTTGTACACCTATTCACCTTCAATTCTACTTTTGTCACTAATTTAAATAATACTAATACAATTTTCACTGTTGTTTTCAAAAGTGCAAAAACACCCTCCTAATCCAGATTTACAAAATAACCTATTAACTCATCATTTGTTGTAAAACAACATAATAAATTTACCAATAATACAAAATACCTAATAAATCATTTAGCTTTATAGTTTATACTTTAATACCTATTTAAGTTTAGCAATATAGTAACAAATCATTTACCTTTATACAGTGACAGAGCTAGGATTTTCATATCGGGTGGGCCGAAATAATTCTTAACAAAATTAATTACGTTTAGAAACATATTATATTTATCGTTGTATTAGAAATATGAACTTATTTGTAAATTGATCAATCATAACATTAAAAAATGACACCGAATGAAACTGTGCTAATCTGGTTAACTTGATATTAGTGGGATAGAAACGATTTACCAAAAGTATATGTAAAATAAGTAAACTCTTGAAGGATTAAATGGTTTGAATACTATGTGGGTGGGCCAAATCATTTCTAATGTGAAACAAAATACCAAAATAACATAAGAAGTATACATGTAATTAGGAGCTTTGGGTTGGCCATGGCATACCGCACTCCAAGAGTGGCTCCGTCCCTGCCTTTATAGTAACAAATCATTTACCTTAATACCTATCTAAATCATTTAGCTTTATAGTAACAAATAAACTCCTAAAACTATTAAACTTTATACTTTAACTTCTTTACATCTTTTTTCATTTATAACATTATTTCGTAGCTTTAAAATCGATGTTTTTGCACCCGCTGCAATTCGCGAACAATAAAAGTCTTATTGTTAACCAATAAGATGTTAGTGTAATGAGCTTAACTAGTTGTAACAGAAATGGAAGATAGTTGACATCAATTAGGCATTCCAAGTAAGAAGAGGAAACACGAAATTGAAGATCAAATAGATTTGTTATACGAATGATGAATTGTATGTGTGAATTACAGAGAGAAAAATGAAAAAACTCTAATCATGAATGTGAATAAATGAGCTAGAAACAAGTATTTATAGAGTAGAAGTGAGTAGAAATGTGCGGGAAAATCTGTTAGGAATTGGGCGGGAAAATCAGTTGAGAAGAGTTTGACTGATTGTTGACTTTGAGCAAGTGCGGGGCACGTGTGAACACTTGAGCATATTACAATCCTTCCCCCTTAACATTCTTGTCCTCAAGAATTCTTGTCCTTAAGAATGTAGTTCCATCTGTGGAAACCTCTTGATAAGATCAGTGTATAGCTCCCATGTTGCATCCTCTTCAGCTTGGTTGACCCACATGACTAGGACATATAAAACAGACTTATTATGTAATTTCCCTAGTCTTTTTCCAATAATTGCTTCTAGTTCCACACTAAGTACTCCATCTCGACCATATTCAAGCAAGCTTCCAACTTGATGATTTGTTCCCTTACACAGCTTTAGCTGAGAAACATGAAAGACATGATGGATTTGACTATTCTCAGGAAATTGCAATTTGTAAGCAACCTTCCCAACTTTTGAAAGGATGAGAAAGGGTCCAAAAAACTTTGCTGCAAATTTGTGGTGTGTTCCTTGCCTTGCTGTTTGGTTGCAACTTCAAATACACCTGCATTCCCACCTTAAAATTCCTGTCACTCAGTAACGCCTCAGAAAAATTTAGTGCTCCTTATCACTTTACATAAAAGCACGTGTCACAAGCAATTGCGAAAATTTCCATTACTTTCCAATAAAAAGTTATCCTTCGAGCGACATGCAATATTTTACGTTATTGAGAATTTTAAATAGCGCGTATAAATCATCATTTTGCTTATGAAGCAAAAACAAAAAGGGGTATTTTAGAAAAACACTAAGCGATAAAAATAATATTTTCTGTGCCCGACAAAACAAAGTCGTACACCTATATTATTTTGTGAACCCGTCCATACTTCAATAAATAATACCATATATGAGCCAATATTTAAATCCTCCTAAATAGACATTTCACCTTGACATGTTATTTAGAAACTTTAATACTTAAATGTATGGCTACGACAATCTGAGAAGAAATTCAAACAAACACTATCATTTCATGTCTTGCACATAATGCCCTACACCTTATATTCTTTCAAAATTTCTTCACCTGCTACGTCCTGTTTCGTTCAACAATAGTGTAGATTCTTTAACAGTATTAGGAAAAATCAATCATAACAAATAATATCATATACACCAACAGTGAATGAAAATAATGCCAACTTTCATACAATTTGAAAAGTATCAAGAATAAGGAAATGATTACTAGTATAAATAGGATGCGATGCACTTTTCACTTAGCACAAATCATTCACAAGCAAGTAGTGAATAAGTGAGGTTCGGTTTGGGTTTTCATTGGAATCGTAAGCCTTGAGGCGTCGGGTTGGAACGGGTAGAAGCTAAGGGAGGTCGACCCATCATCACCACCACTTTTCTTATCGTCCCTTGACAAACCTAGACCTCGGTGAGTCAATTCGTAGTTAGTTATATCTTTTATTTTGTAGTTTAACAAACGACCAAAAACCCAAGACACGTATAGTCTTGGCTAACTAAATGAAAACCTCGGATTAGCATTGCTAGTAAGCAACATATAACCCATGCATGGTTCGTATGTATGCATGCCCAAGATCCTTAGGTGTGCCATGCACAAAAATAATGACGTATGGGAAAACTAGTAAGCAACACATCGTTCCTATGGACGAGTAACGAACCAGGAAACTTTCTTATGCAAATTTTAAAAACATACACGTAATATATTACGTTGGCTCACTAGGGACTACTGTGCACTAAGATTACACGTGCAATTTCGTAAAGTTCTCATGTCGTGACCTCGATGTGTAATAGAGGCGTGACCAAATGTCACCAAATAAACCACAACGAGTCATTTACTCGCTGTTGGTGCGCCACAGATTCTAATGAAAGTCTAGCAACCATGCTAGTTGGTTCACGCCTAAGCCTCGTAAACACAGGACCAATGGGACTACCCTCATTTGTGTTCAAGCACGACGCAAGGGGCAGCTCCCCCTGTCGAAACAGTGGGTTTCACAGCAAGCCGCTGCCGCTGTTGCAGCCATTAGTATTGCGAAAATACAAGCCACACTCATTAGTTCCGACCTTCATCCATATCGTAACCAACCCTATAGAAGTAAAACCATACGGGATTAATGATTAACTAGAAGCATTAAAAGGGTGCGTGGGTGAAAGGATATGACTACAACAGTGATTATTAACCCACTGTTGGGAATGGCAGAAAATAGAAAAGAAAAAATAAGTGTAGGCCATGTAATTATTGTAAATTGTTTAGAAATAATGCATATGAATACATTCTACAATTTGCATGTGAGTTACTTTATTTAATGTAGATGTAAAGAAATGTTAACGCTTGCATCGTTTCAAGTTATTAAGTCGTCCCAGTCAAAACCAAATGTTGGGTAAACTCTTTAACGAGCTAATATTTACACCAATAAGTAAGAAATCTAAATAACATTTTTGTTTGATGGCTTAAAATTGGTAACAACGAAACCGAGTTTTAAATAGGTAACTAAGCTTAGCACGGTTTATAAAACTTATTTACCACTAAAAATATTTTAAAGCTTATTTGGGTTTTTTTAAACATTAAAAGTTATAAGAGTAAAAGAATTTAAAATATAAAAGTGTATATGTTATATATATCACTTAATTTAGAAAATAGAGAAACTAAAATCCGCTATTTTGAACGAGTCGAGCGAATCGTGATGAATAAAACTGATGATTTCACAAATAAATTAACAACTATGATATAAATAAATAAACGCACTAGGAAAAAATATATAAACTTAGTAACTTACAAATAATGTTTACATTTTCTCTAGACGTAAATCACATGGACTTGTAAATATAACTTACGACCCGTGATAGTATAAATTCCGGTATAAGATACTTATAACTGTAAGGTCATCCCTAGAGCCAACGGTTTGATCAACATTTTAAAAACATAAAACGTTATCTCATAAACGACAATGCCCTTTGTTGACCCATTTGCATAAGCCATTTCATACATTAAGTTTTAGAATGTAAACTCATATTTGTCTTAATTACTTAGGTGTTTGACTGAGTTACTATTTGACGTGCATTGATCCATTTTCAATTCCAGATGATTAATCGACAAGGTGAGTTTTCATAGCCCCTACTTTTCTGTTTTAGATCATCTTTTGGGGTGAGAACATTGCTTATTTTAACAGTTGAACACAAGTACAATTACTGATTTACTATTGGGTCTAAGTCCCTACTCAACCCAACTTGCTATGTTGCCCACTTTATCATGAACCATTAATTACTTGTAAGCGTGAATGTTATGGATATATCTATAGGGATTGACATCCCTGTTTGTCTTGGACTGACATTAGTCAAGCAAACATAGTTTCATTTGAGTCAGTTATGGATGTTGCGGATTGAACATCTGCACGGGCGGTGTCATGAGCTTAGACAATAGTAAATACTTTTCATTGTGATATATAGGATCCTTATCTTTCATACTATGGTATTAAATCTTGTGGTTCATCACTATTATCAAACAACAAACCTATGAACTCACCAACTTTATGTTGACATTTTAGCAATGTTTTTCTCAGGTGTCCTAACTTACGGAAAATATGAAGTCTGCATTGGTTTATTGGCATGTAGAGGTCTATCTCTCGTATCAACTCCTCTTCACGCCATGAAGTCACAATCCCAAATCCAGTCTTCCGCTGTAGTGAAATTTAGGGGTGTGACATTTAGCCATGTCATTAATTGCATTTTACCCTTTGAATTGATGCGAGGTTAAACTGAAGAAGACGATGAATAGTAAAAATGGGATTTCCCGCCCTTTTTCTTTTCTTTTTATATCTTTGTTTGACCTAGGGGCTTGGGTCGTTGACTTGGGAGTTTATAAAAAGAAATGGGCCGGGTGAAAAGATTAAAGGGTTTATGTTTTTTTGGTTTTATAGGAGATTTAACAACCGTTAGTCCTTATGTAACATTTCTCATTTTTAGGTTATTTACAACTTTAATAAATTCCATTATTTATTTTTAGAGTTTTACGCGTTCGAAGAATCACTTACACAATATTATAGATTTTATCAGTAATTTCATCTTTACTATCTCATTTTATGAGAGTTACTTACATGAACACTTCGGGATACCCTGCTAATCATCCGCTCATTACTTCACTACACAAGGACTCTTTGTAGCAACCGTTGTAAAATACCTATACTACTATCTACTATGTCGGTATACCCTTAAAAGTATTTCAAAGTATACAAAAACCTACCAAAAAGCATGTACCATTTGAATACACCAATAATTAGCGAATCATCGGGAAACGTAAACAATAATGAGACGAAATTGAAAACACGCCCGGTAAGAGTAAGAGACAACAGTCGCAATTAGCAGTCACAAACTACAGGAAGAAATTTAAGACATAAAGGCTTACACCAGCCCCGGAGTCAAGAATAATATGAGCTTTACGGGTATGCACCTATTGTCCGGAATCCTACCACACTATCCGGTCACCGGCTTAGGTCTTAACATAAGGATACCACTAATAATTGCGAATAAATTTCCAAACGAACAAGAAACAGACCAATGCTTAAATCCAACACTCCTAGACATATCCTCGAGACATAGTATGCATAACCATTCAAAACGTGCAATACACCTTATCTCAAAAATAGATAGCACTCATAAGTTAATCCTTACCCAAATATGGAATATAAGAAGAAGAAACCCCATTTTTTCGTATGCAGGGCGTATTCGAGAAATGTCTCAATCACTTTCCAGCAACGTACCTGACAACTCCCCTGAACAGGAAGCCGCCACGGGACATTCCATTCCAAGAAGACTTGAGTCGCCAACCTCTCAGACAATCTAGTTACCTAAACTGGAACTAACTTTGACTCCTGCTACAGGGCGTGAACACTCCCAAGAAATAAATAACCTCAGTGTTCCTGTACTAATATCACAAGCGCCGAGGCCATCTCGAAAAAGAAGTAGATCACCATCATCGCCATTCTTCCAAGATGCCATTACCTTCTCTGACGGTAAACCAGCATCCGAGACATCAAAACTCAACCCAGAAGATGTGACGGCCAGACTAGAGGACCTGGAAGTAGAGATTGACACTCTTCATGCAGACATCGAGGACAAAGAGCTCCTGATCTCCGAATTGCAGGATTCTCTCGCAGCTGCCGAGAATGAGATCGCAATGTTGCAGATAAGGGTAGCTGATGCCGAGGACAGACGCGCTGAGGATCATGATCAGATTCAGAAAATTTTAGCCCGCCTAGGCCTATAAGCAAAACAGCCAGACTCGCTATAACAATGTATTTCGGCTTGCTAAGAAACATCTAGGCAGAGAAATTAATAAAGACTTGTACCTTACCTTCATGAAATAATAAATTCTGCCCTAAAAAGTTTCTGAGTACATTATATTTGATACATTTTGGAATCAAATGACAAGCATCTTAATGCACCAATGAAATGACACTATCGAAAATATTGCTAAGTAAGTATATCCATTACCCAACAGATGGAGAATACAATCATGTGCTCAGTAAACGGAGGTAGGGAAACTATTTCCAATGAACACTATGAAATTTAAAGGATCATTTCAAAAGACCCACACATTATGCTTCAAACGAAAAACTGTAACCCTCACCAGATTCAGTTCTTTCTTGCACTATTTGACATTTTGTCAGTCTGAAATTCTTTTCATTCATAATCAATGAGCGCCTTTTCAATGAAAATAGAAATACAGAATGCGTTTAAAGGCTTACCAGGTAATAACCTCGAATCATACCAAGATGCGAGGTGGGGTACATAGCAATATATGATTATAATGGGAAGGGTGAAACAATAAAATACACAACGCGATATGGTAGAGTGGGCGATAATTGGAGAAAAGAAGTAAGTAAAGTGAAATTGACAGAGATAAGAAAAGGGGCGGCGGAGTGGGTAGGCGTTGTGAGGAATATTGATTTAAAATATTTATGATGGACATAGCCATATCTAGCAAAAGCGATTGCAACCAAACCCTAAACTCTCAACAAAAGTAATTATTCGAAATAACTTATATGTTGAGATAATGATTTTACGAACACATAGATAATACATGCCAACATATGAAACGAGATACACGTAGTAAGATAAACACATAAGGTGAACATAAACTTTCAGAGGACCACATGAGTGGTAGAAAGTAGCAAGAGAATAATA
>BQNB010136983.1:2865-17921 GCA_026074375.1 Tanacetum coccineum
TATATATATATATATATATATATATATGTTTCAGTGGGGATGACTCAATAAAAAGATGCGTGTAAGGAAGATGAAAGGAATGCACGTGTGTTTTTAGAAGCCGTACATTTATGTTATTTGAAAGACGAGCACATATGTTCTAACTTGTGAGTATGTGTTTAGATTGTGCATATGTGTTTGCTAGTGTTCATAATAATAATAATAATTATTATTTGTAATTTCAGGTAAAGATGTAAAGACACAAGTACACCGTGCAGATATGTTTTAATAAATTTAACGAAAAGGCGCAGCGTGCACATATGTTTTGGAGGGCGTGCACACATGTTTTTAGAAGACGTACATATATGTTCTAGTGAATTTGATAATACTTTTCTTTTTGAATTGTATTTTATTCAATATCAAAATTTGTATTTGATATTTATGTTGTTGATTTGTTATAAAATTTAAAGGTTATATGATATGTTTATGTTTTTTGTTATAAAATTTTAAAGATTAGAGAATGTACACTAGAAATATATGTGCAATTGCCCTTTTAAAAAATACAAACATATATGCAATTACCATTTTAAGCAAAAAAATGTACGCTAAAAACATATAAAATTTACGATACTTAAGAGAAACACACATGCACTCGGGTTTTTAATCTGAAAAAATATAAAATCAAAAAAAATCCGAAAATTAAAGGGTTTCAACAAATCTTAGGTAAGTTGTAATTTATGAGATCGTGGACTGTTGTTGTAGTTCATATATGTTGATTGGCGCCTAAACAAGTGGTATTAGTTTGATTTATAGATTTGATGCTACAAAGTTTTCGATCTGGTTGGTGGACAGATTCGTGGATTTTTTTAAATCAGGTAGGTATATTGATGGAAAATGGTGGTGCCATTCAGAAAAGAAATTATTGTTCAAGAAAGTTTGATTGGATGTGTTGAGTTTCCTCAATGTTGTGCTCAAAAATTGAAAAGATTTTACAATGTGAAGACCCGTAATGATTTTATATTGAAGTTGTTATAAATTTTGGTTGAAAATATGGTGAAGTTATGAATTTTATTAAAAGAATAAATAAATATTCAAGCACAAATGTAAAGGGGGGTGAAGACAAAAATATGATATTAGAGTAAAATAGAAAAGACCAAAATACCCCTCTTCTTTTTAGACTTAACGGAAAAAGATAACGCCCATCCAAAATAGGGACCGTGAGTGTTACAAGTTTTAAAATTAGGGACGCTTGGTGTAATTAGTTTGAGTTAGGGACGATCTGTGATTTTTGGTCAAACCATAGGGACGATTTGTGAAATTTTTTCTTTCTTTTATCTTTCCTTACCCACTAAAACCTTCAACCAAGCGCACCCTCATTCTTGTTAGTATTACCATCCTTTTAGTTTTTAAACTATACAAGATTTAGTCCATAAAATTCCATATATTACAAAATTGACTATTTTTAAATTTCAAAAATTAACCAACTTTTGAAATTTAAATTTGAAACAAGAACCGAAGTGAGTTATACACTCACGCGCGAGTGTTTCTCCACCCAACAAAGTCACCTCAATTATTGAATTGTTTCTGTGAGTAACTCACGTAAGTGAGTTTCAACTTTTGTGGGCCATTTTCTTTTTTATTTAATGTATTTTATTTGATTGTGAGTGTGTGTGGATATTTAGTGAGATATATTTTATATAAAGTGAGTATTTTAATGAAATGTAAGTTTTTGTTGAAAGATGAGTTGTTATTACTGTTGAAAGGTGAGTTGTAGTGAGTTTTAAAGTTGAAGAGAGAAAATTGATTTGGCGCTAACGTGTCAGATGAGTTTGGGTCTTCTTTACCATCCAGCCTAAAGGCATTGGTTAAGATGCATTAATACATCACGAAGTTTCTTTTTAAATTAGAAATTGCATTTTATACACATTAAATGAACTTATAATTTTTCATAATTAGTTGTGATTTTTAATTTAATAAAGCTAAAAAAATTTATTTAATGGTCTAAACTAAACTGTAAAGATAAAAATAACTTTTTATCGATCAAAATTCGTATTAATTACACATAAGTTATTCTTTTTATAAATATTCTTTTAGAATGGATGAAGTAATTGCTAACCTGAAAAGTGACATTAAGAGTGCTTAGTTACTAACATGAAAAGTGACTTATGCTTACAAAATTAGAAAGCTATTTAATATGAGTTGTACTTTTCTAAGCATAATATTAGAAGAGTTTTGCTAACCAATGTTTACTGGGCAGAGGTTAGTGTGTAATTAATATACTAAAACTTTCATAATTAACTTAAAAATACGTTAAATAAGGGTTCATTCAAGTCAAAATCATGTTCAAATATAGCAATTTATTGGTTTATTTAATGTGTATTTAATGCATTTTTATGTTAATTAGGAAAGTTTGTGTATATTAATTACACACTAAGCTCTGCCCAGTGGGCATTGGTTAGCAAAACCCATATTAAAAAGCTATTTTACATGAGTTGTAATTTTCTTATTAAGTTTATATTCATATAGCTAATTAAGGGTAATTTGGTTTTTTCATATGCTTAATTTTAAAACTCTCAACAAGTAGGTAAATCATAAATGCTTTATTATTGTTAGAATTCAATTCGATTTTGAATTGTTGTCAAGTTTTGTTGTTTTTATGTATGTTAAAATAATTTGATACTAATAAAATATAGCCCTGTTTGGCAAGAGATTTTTTAAAGTTTTTCTTAGAAATGTAAGTTTTTTTATAAAAATAATCTTTTCGTGAATAAATAGCTCTGTTTAGATGCATCAACTTCAAGCTTTTATTTTACTTTAACAAGTAGCGCTTAAATGAAAAGTTGATTCATGAAGCTTTTAAAATTGTTAGAAGCTGTTAAAATTGTAAATTACTGATATACCATTTAAGGGGTGTTTGGGATTGCTTATTCAATATAAATTATGCGTTTTGAAAACGAATATTCAGATAATCAGCTGTTACAAAACGTGGTTTTAAAACTTAGTGTTTGATTTGATTATGTTGTATGAAAACGCAATAATCAGATAATCAGTTTTTTAAGTGTTTGGCTAATCAGATTATTTACGACTTGACATGTAAAATGACTAAAAGAGACATATTTATATGTATGATGAAATTTTATAGATTGAATATGTAAACTTTTTTTCTTAAACAGTTTAACATATAGCTAACGCTTTATTAAAATTTATTGCATCAGCAATTTTTCTACGTATGTTATAAATTCAAGTATTTATACATACCTAGTCTTTATTTTCATCCACGTATTCAATTTACTTTACCCATCTCTGCCCACTTGTTTTCCACCAAACAAAGACCGACATCACCTTCGTTTAAACTCATAAATATTACAACCGTTCTTTACCATAACTCACTCATCTGCCATCTCTTATCTTATTCATTAAACTTAATAAAAAATATCGTCGGAATCATCTTCCATTGATTCGTGAAGATCCAGTCATCATCTAAAGTTCTAGACTATGATATATTTATCATTCTTTCCCTAATATTTGGCTAAATATTGGTGAAAAGCATTTAGTTCAGTGGAATCGTTAAAGAGGTAAGAAGTGTTCTTTAGGGGTAATGTGGTAATATGTTTCTTTTGTGATAACTACGTTTTCAAAAAGTAAGTGGTGACCTACTTATCTAAAATGACGTTTTGGCTCCACCAAAACGCTGAAAAGTTATTTTCACGATATCATTGCCAAACACCATGAATCAGATTATTGCGTTTTCCAGTCGTGATAATCAAGTAATCATAATCAAAACGCACTCCCAAACACCCCCTAATATATCCTTTTAAGTCAGTTTACATCTTATAAGTACAGTCAACAGCTAATTTATTACTACCTCCGTCCCAAAATTATTGTCCACCGACAAGAAATACACAGTTTAAGAAAAATGCATTAATTACTGCTTTGGTTTCTATGAAAGCCAAAAAAAGACAGTTTTACCCTTTGATAATTAATTATTGTTTTAGTTTATTTTTGTAAATATCAATTTGGACTAAGGGTAATACGGTAAACTTAAACAAATCCAACTTTTATTTTTAGTAATGGACAATTATTTTGAAACATCTAAAAAAGGAAAGATGGACTATTAGGGACGGAACCAGAACCAAATATAGCCGGGTGTACAAATTTTTTTAAACCGTAACACTAGAAACACTTTTCGATGGACCGGGTGCATTTAAGATACATTTAGGAAAAATAGATGTTTTTTTCAAAAATTAACACTAAATCGAAAAAATTCATAGGGTTCCCGGGCACCCGCGGAAACCCCTGGTTCCGTCCCTGTGGACTATAATATTGGGACGGAGGTAGTAAACACTTTTATTGAAAAAAGTACAACTTGTAGCTCATGTTAACAGCTTTGCAGTTTACAACTTACAACTTACAACATACAGCTGTTAGCATGGCAGATTATCATTATCCAATCAATAATTAGTTGTCAAATTTATTAGTCAATCAATTAGTTGTTAGTCATTATCTAGTCAATCATTATCTTGTCAAGCATTAATTAGTTGTCTATCCACATAGTCTTGTACCCCTATAAATTGTAACGAATGATGAATGAAAGAGGACACACAAAAAGTTTCACCATTCAATATGGTAATCAGAACAAAAACCGATCTAACCTAATTTCTTTCTAAAAAATCGACCCTCTCCCTAAGTTCTCTCTATATCTCTCAAGTACTATCATCTTCAATTGTATCTTTTTTTCTATCTTTTCTTCACCTAAATCTTTAATTCTAGCAGTCAGTGTTGACTTTATTTGGTTTAATATCAAATAAAATCAATAGTTTAATCGATTGGTTAAGAAAAAAGGTGTATCACATCACTTTATTTTAATATGTTCACATGTACCCTAGCCCAATATGTGGCCCACAAGACTAACGTTACTCAACAGTTTACACCACAAATGCATTACAGATTGCCGCATCCCGGTCAAGGCATACTCGGTCCCGCTCCGGCTATTTATGCATCCCAGCCTACTACTCTACCATGTGCGCTTAGCATTATGCCGCTGCAAGACCCGACTTGGCACATGGATATATGTGCCTCTTCTCATTTAAATTTTGATGCAAGTAATTTAAGTACCATTTTTTATAAACGCTTATTTTTGTCTGTTCACGTTGGTGATGGCAAGTCTATTCCCGTCACCAACACATGCCAAAGCATTATTCATTCCCATCATCGCCCACTTCATCTTCATAATGTTCTTTTAACCCCCAATATAATTAAAAATCTTATTTTTGTTCGTCAGTTCACTAGGGACAATAATTGTACTATTGAATTTGATGCCTTTGGTTTTTATGTGAAGGATTACTTGACTCTTCATATCCTCCTTCGATGTGACAGCTCGGGCGATCTCTATCCAGTTACCAAGCCGTCAACTTCTCCTACTGCTTTTCTCTTGACATGTGCTTCCACGTGGCATCAACGCCTCGGACATCCGGGTGATCAAGTGCTACGCTCGCTTGTCTCTAGTCGTTTTATTTCATGTAATAAAGAAAAATCTTCACATATTTGTCACGCTTGCCAACTTGGCAAACATGTGAAGCTTCCCTTTCATAGTTCAGATTCTATTGTCGAACATTGTTTTGATATTATTCATTCTGATTTATGGACATCTCCCATTATTAGTTCTAGTGGTTTTAAATACTATGTCTTATTCATTGATCATTTCTCTAATTACTTATGGATATATCCTCTTCGTTCAAAGTCTGACATGTTTGATAAATTTGTGTACTTTCGTAACTATGTTAAAAACCAATTCAAACGCGAAATAAAAAGCTTCCAATGTGATCATGGCGGTGAGTTCGATAACAACCGACTTCACACCCTCTTTGCCAAACATGGCATTCAACTTAGATTCTCTTGCCCCAAAACATCCCAATAAAATAGCAAGGCGGAACGAATGATACGAACAATCAACAATATCATTCGCACTTTACTTTTTCAAGCACTCATTCCCCTCACCTTTTGGGTCGAGGCTCTCCATATGGCCACCTATCTACTCAACCTTCTACCCTCTACCGCAATTCACAATGAAATACCTTATACTCGCCTTTTTAACAAACCATCCGATTACTCTCGCCTACGAATATTCGGGAGTCTATGCTACCTTCACCTTCACTCCCTACACAAACTTGCTCCACGAGCCACTCCTTGTATATTTTTAGGCTACCCAGCTTATCATCGTGGTTTTCGATGCCTAGACCTCGAAACAAATAAAATTATCCTCTTTAGACAAGTCACTTTTGACGAAACTCAATTTCCATACAGTTCTATGACACCCTCCTCCTCGCCTTTTTACACCTTCCTCGACCCCACACCATCCCCCCTCTTAAACACCCTCGCATCAGCCCCTATACCTTCCCCAACTCACGAAACAACTCAGCCCAATAATACGGCCATCCCTAATGTTGAGCCCAACACCCTAAGGCCCAACTTCTACCGACCCATCACCTTCACCTCAATCCACCCTCCCAACTTCCATATCCTACAACCATGCCATCGGCCTATCTACTTCGGCCCATCAAACCAGTCAACTACCACCACTAACTTTTGATTATCCAAATCCCCAGCCAAACATCAACACTGTACACGAACCTCCTCGTACTCTTCCCATGATCACTCGATCGCAATCAGGCATTGTCAAACCTATCGATCGCTTGTCTCTACATACTTCTTCTATTTCTCATATCCGTAAAAATCCATCTCACGCCTTAAAGGATCCAAACTGGTGTAATGCTATGTACGATGAATATAATGCGTTGGTTAAAAATGGCACTTGGTTACTTATACCAAGGCCCGTAGCATATTGAAAAACGATATAAAAAATCGTAGCATTTCTTAAAGTTTGACTTTTTGTAAAACTTTCGTTTGGAATTATGATCGTACACTATGGAATTGAAAGCAGACCCAATAAAATAAATAAATCAACAACTACTGGTGAGCTTTGGCATAAATTGAAAAACCAATTGCTTTCTTTTCTTTTGTTTTAACTACGTAAATTAGCAATTGACTATAAGCCAAATTAGATGGCTATGATTACCATATTCAAACTGAAGGAAGGTAATTGATTTCCTTGATTTCATTCATCAATAATAACCCTATATATAATAATACATAGATAATTCTAGAAACTAACATGGGCTAGGCCTACAAACATATAATGGGCCGAATACAAAGAATATAAATAGTTAGAATATATAACGACTAATACGCCCCTGCAGTTGGAGCGGGAGGAGGATGGACGCTCAAACTGGATCTAAATTCTTCAAACAAAGCTGAAGGAAGACCTTTGGTGAAGATATCAGCATAATGGTAGCGAGAAGGTACATGGAGAACTCTAACCTCACCAGCGGTAACCATATCACGAACGAAGTGAATGTCGATCTCAATGTGTTTGGTCCGTTGGTGTTGGACAGGATTGGCAGACATATAAACGACACTAACGTTATCACAGTAAACAAGAGTGGCAATCAATGGAGGAGAATGTAACTCACGAAGAAGATTGTGAAGCCATGCAGTCTCTGCAACAACGTTAGCAACACCACAGTACTCAGCTTTGGCACTAGAGCGAGAGAGGGTGTGCTGACGTTTAGCTGACCAAGACAAAAGATTATCACCCAAAAAAATACAATAACCTGAAGTAGAGCTGCGTGTAGAGGAGCAACCCGCCCAATAAGCATTAGTATAACCAACCAGAGAATTAATAGAAAGCATATAACTGGAGACCAAAGTCCATAGTCCCTCGAACATAACGCAAGATACGCTTGATAGCAGCAAAGTGAGGCTCCTTTGGATCATGCATATAAAGGCAAACCTGGTCAACGACATAAGATAAATCTGGACGTGTAAATGTAAGATACTGTAGCCCCCTACAAGACTGCGATATAAAGTAGGATCCTGAACAGGAACACCTTCCGGGCCCAGTTTAGACTCTGTATCAACGGGTGGCCGATAAGGGTTACAATTAACCATGTAAGCACGCTCAAGAAGATGAAGAACATACTTCCTCTGAGACAAAAATAAACCTATAAAGGAACGATCAGCAGAAATACCAAGAAAATAATAAGTGCCCCGAGATTAGTCATGTCGAACTCCTTATGTAAGGAAGCAATAATCTGCTGTAGTAATGCTGGAGAGGAAGCGGTAAGAATAATATCATCCACATAAATAAGAAGATGAGCAACTTGAGAACCCTGTCGACATATAAACAAAAAAGAATCGCAACGACTATGATAAAATCCAGCCCGAGTGGCATAACCTGCAAACCGCTGAAACCAAACACGAGGTACTTATTTCAATCCATACAAAGATCTCTGCAAAAGACAAACATGATGAGGGTACCGAGAGTCAACAAAACCATAAGGTTGATGCATGTACACAGTCTTAGATAAATCACCGTTAAGAAAGGCATTCTTAACATCAAGTTGGTATATCGGCCACTGGCGAGACACGACAAGACTAAGGACCGTGCAAATAGTAGCTAGTTTAACAACTGGACTGAATGTCTCATCAAAATCCACACCAAGTTGCTGACTACTACCGTTAACAACCAAACGAGCCTTATAACGGCTCAAAGTCCCGTCAGCATGAAACTTATGCTTAAATAACCACATAGAGCGAACCATATTAACACCAGCAGGCCTTGGGACAAGTAACCAAGTGTCATTTTTAACCAACGCATTATACCCATCATACATAGCATTACGCCATTGAGGATCTTTTAAAGCGTCAGACGGATTTTTAGGAATAGGAGAAATAGAAGAAGTATGTAGAAACAAGCGGTCGATAGGTTTGACAATACCTGATTGTGACCGAGTGATCATGGGATGAGTACGAGGAGGTTCGTGTACAGGTTTGGTATTTGGCGGGGGATTTGGAAACTCAAAGATTGGTGGTGGTAGTGGACTGGATTAATGGGCCGAAGTAGATGGGCCGCTAGCGTGGTTGTGGGCTATTGAAGTTGGGAGGGTGGACTGAGGTGAAGGTGATGGTTCGATAGGAGTTGGGCCTTGGGGTGTTGGGTTGTATGGGTGTTGGGCTTCACATTAGGGATGACCATATTGTTGGGCTGAGTTATTAGGGAAGGTATAGGGGCCGATGTGAGGCTGTTTAAGAGGGGAAATGTGTGGGGTCGAGGAAGGTGTAAGAAGGCGGGGAGGAGGGTGTCATAGAACGGTATGGAAATTGGGTTTCGTCAAAAGTGACGTGTCTAGAGAGGATAATTTTATTTGTTTCGAGGTCTAGGCATCGAAAACCACGATGGTAAGCGGGGTAGCCCAAAAATATACAAGGAGTGGCTCGTGGAGCAAGTTTGTGTGGGGAGTGAAGGTGAGGGTAGCATAGACACCCGAATATTCGTAGGCGGGAGTAATCGGGTGGTTTGTTAAAAAGGCGAGTATAAGGTATTTCATTGTGAATTGCGGTAGAGGGTAGAAGGTTGAGTAGATAGGTGGCCATATGGAGAGCCTCGACCCAAAAGGTGGGGGGAAGGTGTGCTTGAAAAAGTAAAGTGCGAATGATATTGTTGATTGTTCGTATCATTCGTTCTGCCTTGCCATTTTGTTGGGATGTTTTGGGGCAAGAGAATCTAAGTTGAATGCCATGTTTGGCAAAGAGGGTGTGAAGTCGGTTGTTATCGAACTCACCGCCATGATCACATTGGAAGCTTTTTATTTCGCATTTGAATTGGTTTTTAACATAATTACGAAAGTGCAAAAATTTATCAAACATGTCAGACTTTGAACGAAGAGGGTATATCCATAGGTAATGAGAGAAATGATCAAGGAATAAGACATAGTATTTAAGACCACTAGAACTAATAATGAGAGATGTCCATAAATCAAAATGAATAATATCAAAACAATGTTTGACAATAGAATCCGAACTATGAAAGGAAAGCTTCACATGTTTGCCAAGTTGGCAAGCGTGACAAATATGTGAAGATTTTTCTTTATTACATGAAATAAAACGACTAGAGACAAGCGAACATAGCACTTGATCACCCGGATGTCCGAGGCGTTGATGCCACGTGGAAGCACTTGTCGAGAGAAAAGCAGTGGGAGAAGTTGACGGCTTGGTAACTGGATAGAGATCGCCCGAGCTGTCACATCAAAGGAGGATATGACGAGTAAAGTAATCATTCACATAAAAACTAAAGGCGTCAAATTTAATAATTATTGTCCCTAGTGAACTGACAATCAGAAATGAGATTTTTAATTATATTGGAGGTTACAAGAACATTATGAAGATGAAGTGGGCGATAATGGGAAGGAATAATGTTATGGCCTGTGTTGATGACGGGAATAGACTTGCCATCACCAACGTGAACAGATGGAAATAAGCGTTTATAAAAAATGATACTTAAATTACTTGCATTAAAATTTAAATGAGATGAGGCACCTGTATCCATGTGCCAAGTCGAATCTTGCAGCGGCATAGTGTTAAACGCACTTGGTAGAGTAGTAGCCTGAGATGCATAAATAGCCGGAGCGGGACCGAGTATACTTTGACCGGGATGCGGCAATCTGTAATGCATTTGTGGTGTAAACTGTTGAACAACATTAGTCTTGTGGGCCACATATTGGGCTAGGGTACATGTGAACATATTGAAATAAAGTTATGTGAGTTCTTTCTTAATCAATCGATTAAACTATTGATTTTATTTGATATGCAACCAAATAAAGTCAACAATGGCTGCTAGAATTAAAGATTTAAGTGAAGAAAAGATAGGAAAAAAATACAATTGGAGATGATTTGAGATTACAGTAGTCGAGAGATATAGAGAGAACTTAGGGAGAGTGTCGACTTTTTAGAGAGAGAAATAAGGGAGAAGGACGGTTTTTCTCTGATTACCATGAAGAAGGTTATGATTTCCCTTCATTATTTCTCACAAATATACACAGTATATACAGATTATTACAAAGAGATATGTTTGAGCCCAAGATAACTATCAAACAGCTAATGATGACTCATGATTAACAAATCATCAAAAAATAAACCAACTAATATTGGAAGGAAGCCAATCAAATATAATCAAATGAGAGAATTACATAAATCGTCCTTGTGGTTTGCCGGATCTAACAGATTTGGTCCCTTATTTTTTTTCATCAGGTTTGGTCCTTGTGGTTTTGATCCATTGCGGGTTTGGTCCCTTGACCAACATTTCTTTAGTTTGACCAAGGGACCAAACCCGCAATGGATCAAAACCACAAGGGACCAAACTCGCAATGAATCAAAACCACAAGGACCAAGCCCGATGAAAAAAAGCACAGGGATCAAATCTGTTAGATCTGGCAAACCACAAGGACGATTTATGTAATTCTCTCTAATCAAATATATCAACTAATACATAACTTCATGACTATATTTCCTAAATATAGAATATCCAATACAGACCGATCAATCTACAGGAAAAACAAACTTGAGTTAAGATATACGAAGATATTACTAAACCCACGTTTTTCTTGAACTACAAATCCTAGCTGAGATCTTATTAAGATCTTTGATGCGAACCCAAAAGAACAAGATTAAAAAGAGCTGTGATTTTTCTTGTTTTAATTAGCTTCGATTTAGAAAAGAAATTGAAAGGTGTTTTGTGCTTCTGTCTCGTTTGTAACAAGTGAAAACAAGGAAAATAATTGTTTTTTTTATTTGTAGTCAAGTGAAACTGTGAAAGAGACTAACGATGTTAAGGGTGAGGTTGAGACGATTAAGAAAAAGTCAAATGATCAAACATAAATTCAACGCAAACCACATAGACCATCCTTCCTTGTAATTGAATCTATTATCTATATTAAATAACTTACGCTACTAGTATTTATTTACGGAAGTGTTTACTACGTTAACTATATGCTACCCGTAAATATTAAGATTTATCACTACTTTAGCGAACTGGCCTGCTTGATTATTGCGTTTCCTTGTGTAATATAACATGATTTATCACTACTTTGGCTACCTTAGTGGCTTGGCTTCCTCGATTATATTGTTTCTTGACACTTGTCAAATAGAATCATTTTCTTCACAAGGCCTTTTTACTTTCATGCATACCTTTTCACTTTGTTGTGTTACGTAAGCAGTAGAAAGGTATGTTTGCACAAGCTTCAAAAGTATAAAACAGGTTAACGGATGTGGTTGTTCTTGTCAGGTTACCCGAGGATGGCAAACCTTTTTGACTCAGATGTACAAGCTTCGAAAGTATGTTTGATTTATATCTTTTATGCACACAAAAAATATGAACCCTAGCTAATGTAACTATGTAAGTACTATACTTTCACTAAAAGTAACCACTTAAGCTAAAAGTGATGGTGAGACAAAAACTCTCCATATATTCCATGGAAAAACATCGTTAATCATCTCAAAGGTCTTGCATCCACATACAATTATCAATAAACATATTTCAACCTCCCCAAATGAACTGAAAAATGTTTCTACTAGCTACTCCACTTATCATATCGTTACTTTGCTTCTTGAGGAGTTCCTCTTGCGCACATGTGTCGCCATCCTTACAAACCCAAATACAAGGATGATGGTTAGAACTACTCAAAATGGCGTGTTTTGGAATAAAGTAGAATGTTAGTTCTCGGCGTAACTACAGATACAATGGTAACCGGTGAAAGCAAGTTGGGTCGACCCACGGTAAAATTATTTATATTTAAACTTTATATGCGTATATTGTATAATGTGCTTGATATGATTACGGAAACTTTATTATTACAAAAAGTTATCTAGCTTTTCAAATTGGCCCCTGCATATAAAGCAAGTTAGAAGGGTTTTTTCCTTTTTTGGATTTAAAAACTTATCACTTGATTATTAACCCTTTTGAGTTTTGACTGTTCTCTTTGTAGATAAAATCTTTAAAGCAAACCATTTGATTCATTAAAAAAAATTAAAATTTTAACAAAATAGACCTATAATTTAAGAAATTGGGTTGAAATTGTCAAATCAACTAGATAAATAACATACAGAATTCACCACATATCCATTTCCTTGTTGGTTCTGCATAAAGTTGTGTGTTGTAAAAAACGGACAGATGTAAGTGAAAACTTACGAGATGCGAGTAGGCACGAGCAAGTGATATAACCGTTGGGTATAGATCTAGGACAGCAATGGCAACTTCCTCAGTCACCTGTGGGACCTACAGCAAGAAACAGAGATGAGCTTTTTGGGGAATCAACAAGAATCGACATGAACATTCAGCAAAGTTGTATTTCGACTAATTTACTTCAACGGGTCAAACCAAACATAGGAATGAGTCAAACGGGTTAATAATGGCCCAAAGTCTACTATCATTATTGTAATAATTTTAACATGAAAAGGACAAAAAAGTATTTGCGGTTCAGCTCACCCGACCTGCCTGTTTCTACCCCTAAAAAAAAGACCCGCTTTCTTTGACACAACCAGTGTGAATACTTTTAACAAACATTAAATTTTAAAACTAAAAAAAAACCATGCAGAAATACTAATATGTACGAACCTGTAAGAGTTGGGTGGCAAATACATCACTAACTGTCATCTCATCTAACTCTTTGCACCTATCAATAAACTGATCGAAAGGAGGGCATATTGGGAAATCTTGATCTTCGGTCTCATTACCAAGAGACTTGTAGCATTGTGTTATTGATTGGGTAAGATGGCCATATTTACGTAGTGTATCTCCTAAGCCACTTGTTCTCTGCACATCAAACCCCTCCAGGATTTCGGTTGTCATACAGCTACAAATAAAAAATTGTTATTGAAATCGGTTGCATAAAATCCTTATCTCGGACTTCATTCTAGAAAAGTCAATATTTAAACTCCAACATATAGATTTAAAAAAAACAAGGGAAAAAATGTATATTACGCTGTTTGGATGCTGTTCAGCACTTTACAAGCATTAGGATCGCCCTCACAACTAGATATATCACCCTTTTGAGTTCCTGATCTCTAAAAGCAGCACAGAAAACAAAGAGATAAACTTTAGAAATTAGTTAACTAACGGTCAAATACTCAATGCTAGATACTAAGCAATCAAATTAGTAAATAAACTATATTCCCATTTATTGATACTATTTAATAGTGACATGCGACAAACTATGGGCTGTGTGTGTGTGTGTAATGGGTTCAAATGGGATACCTCTTGTACGGAGGTTGCGTAGATTTAGTTTGGTTAAAAACCTACTGTAATTGTACTAATTTGAATGTTTGCCTATTGCGTAATTCTATAGTTTTTCTGGTTCGACCATTATTGTACTAAGGTAGAACGTAAGCTGAATCGACCCTACATATTGTAAATGGGTTCAAAAACCAAGAGGTTGCAAAAGCGCTACAGCGGCTGCTAGTCGGGCGAGTCTTCAACACCGATACTAGATAGTAATGGTCGAGGCGGCGCCTAGGCGGATTGAACTTTTCTATATAAAAATTTTAAAATTATATGTATATTTGATAAATTTTAGCACAAATAGCTAAGTAGGTCTACAAAAGATTGGATATTGGGCTTTAAATGTAAATTAAGGCTTTAAATTAGTTAAATTAGGGTTTTTTCTAAGTAAAATCTCATATTTCTATTTCTTTTCTTCTCATCTACAATAATTACATCACAAATTTTGATCTTAAACACCATTTAAAAACAAGATCTGACCAATTGAATGAAAAAACCTAATTTAAAATTTTAAAAATCGAGTTGACCCCCGCTGACCGGCGTTGACCACCGTTGACCGCCGTGTTGGCCGTCGTTGACCGCTTTTTTGGCCGCCTAGAATAAATCGAGGCGGTTTGTGGCTGCCTAGCGCCTAGGCGGCCGCCTAGACCGCTTTTTACAACACTGGTCAAAACTGCCACTTATAGAAAAAATGTAGCAAGCAGAGTTAAAAACATCACCAGGATCCGCACTTTCTGCTCTTTATAACGGTTATCCCTGATAGAAGATCGAAGATCATCCACATTCTTTCTTTCAACAATAAAATCAAGGACATATTCACTACCAAGTTGCTTATGCCGAGCTATCCAAATACCATCTCCAACGGGTAAGCGTCTGACCTGTGAAAAGTTATAACATTATCGTTTAT
>BQNB010136985.1:0-17921 GCA_026074375.1 Tanacetum coccineum
ACTATCTACTTAACATGTTTAGCCCTTCGGCTTTCGTTTATTACATAGGTACCAGAAGCAATGTCGAGATTATGTCCACATAGAATTCTTCTTGAACTGTATCGGTTTGCCAACCACTACAAGAACTGGCCGTCGTAAAGGTATAGGAGACCTGAAAAATAATTACAAGCAAGACCCGTCAGTCACAATGATAAGGTGGTTATGTTGACTCATAAAAATTGAACATACCATAAGGTACCCCAGAAGACAATAGGCGTGAACTTAATAGCTCGAGCGAGTTTCAAGAAAAACTTCCCGCGTGGCTTCCACCAGTTATAAACATAGGACTGCATCAGTTAACACGTCTACTAATCATAGTTAATTATCTTAACAAACGAAGTTTAGAAAATAACTTTCAAGGCAAGGCGTATGAATCCTTTCCTCGACTTTAAAAACGCAACCTATATAGATATATATCTTAGAATATATATAATTCATCTTATATATTTGCACATAACACATTGAATAAAAAAACAAACCTCAGACTCATGCTCCATGTAAAAGGCCTCTTGTACTCCACCGGGGATTACTATGCAACTATACCTGGATTTTAAAAGAGATGAGAAGTTCTGCCTTGTTGCTGATGTTAGTCCCATCCATGTCCACATATGCCTCAGGAATGGCGTGTAAAACACCTGACATTTGTAAATTTTTAACAATTATTGGACTCAAATTCAGAACTTCTGGAAGTTGAAGGATTATAAATCTTACTGCACTACTTGCAAGGATCTTGACTTTCCCAGTAGGCATAAAACCCGTAAGATCTGATAATATCCCTGCTCCAATTGGCCAAACTGAATGGGGCTCGTATCAAAAAACTGCAGTAAATTAAGCTTATGACAGTTATGGCTTTATCTCTAGCTTGATACTTGATAGATTCATGTGATCTCAACTTCAACCCAATGGCAAAAAGAAATTACGAACTGCCTAAATAAAATGCGATTTGTGTCGACTAGTATTTTGATCTGCTCCAAAATATACCCAAATGGAGAATGTAAGGCAAAAATTACCATATGACTGATCAGAATTGAAAGCATTCATATCCTCAACATATAAAGTAGCAGGAAAGTAGCCTCTCACATACTTGTATATGTACCTGACATCAAAGCATATATTAATTGCATGCTACATATAAATTAAGTAGTCAGCAGATAGCAGATCAAAAACCGTATATCGATGGCAGATTCTAATTACGAAAACATATATCAAATACAAAATTATAAAGTGATGATACCTACATCTCGGTCAAACATCAAAAGTTAAACTGAGAACAATTATAACAAACATTTATATTAAGGAATGCCCCTGACATTAAATTGTAAGAGACAAAATCATTTTGCAAAAAGACACCACAACAATTATCGTTTTAGGAAGCCTCATATTAATCATGATATTATATATTTAGACAAAATCTCGGTACCTTTAGTATAAGACCATATAAGATATTGAAGTTCTGATTTTAGTCCTCAAGATTCTATCTTGACATTATTTTAATGTAGTATATCTCATTAAAAAATTTGAACCATCATATTTGATTCGGACTATAGATCAACATCACACCATATAGAATGCTTGACAAACAAAATCATTGAGCGCATATGATCAATAGATATAATGGACTGCCTACATGGCATGGAAACTAACAGAAATGCAGAATGAACCACCACACTTAACATACAAGAAACAATCTATAATTGACAGAAATGATTGTTCATTAGAAACAACGTGAACATACTAAAGTACCGTTAAATTACATAATTGGCCTCCAAATGATTTTTCAATAGAAAGTATCATGGCCATGAAAGAGCAGTTCATACTTCGGGCCAGTGTGTAACATTTTTAAAATCTATCGTGTTACGATGATATGTTTTGAACGGATGAGTCGCATGGTACCGTATCACATGAAATGTTAAACAATGATCGATATAGTACCGTGTACCACATGCTCGAAAATTTTAAACGGATTAAGTCCGATATATAGTATCGGGATACATGAGACGGTACAGAACGAATGAGTGCAATATGGTACCGTATCACATGAGATGTTAAAAACGGATGAGTCCGGAGAATCGTATCGAGATACATGAGATTTTAAACGATGAGTCGATATGGTACCGTTTCAACATGAAATGTTAAACGGATGATCGAGATGGAATCCTTGATACCTAGATGTCTGAAACGGATGAGTCGAGATTGTACCGTTTCACATGAAATGTTTTAAACGAAGATTACATAGAAGTAATCGGTACAGCATGAAAAGTTAAACTGATTTAGTCGATATAGTATCGTGACACACGAAAATGTTAAACGGATTAAGTCGCAATAAGTACGTGATACTGAGATGTTAAACTGATTAGTCGAAATGGTACCGTTTCAATGAAATGGTAAACGGAGAGTCGAGATGGTACCTTAAACCTGAGATGTTAAACGGATGAGTCGATATATTTCGTGATACATAGATATTGTTGAACGGAATGTATTCGAGATGTACCGTTTCACATGAATGTTAAACGGATGAGTCATATAAGTATCTTACACAATGAAGATGCTAAACGGATGACGAGATGTTATCCATACCTAGAGAATGTTAAAACGGATGAGTCGATATAGGTAATCTGTGACCCAATGATAAAATGTTAAATCGAAGATGTCGAGGCCATTTGGTTAATTGTAGGGATGTACACTTCTGGAAAATTTATTATGGTTTAACACAGTTCAATTTATTCCCGCCAAAAACTTCCGACCGCCAATTACTCCCGCCAAAAACTTCTGTCAATTACTCCCGCCAATTAGTCCCTCCAAAATCTCTTTCATACCATAAAAGCAGATACTCTCACAATCACAAACATATCACACACTCTTACCACGAAAAAAATGGTGATGATGGTACCACATGAAGCTTTTACGTGTCGGTGTGAAAAAGGAGATGTAATTCTTCGACAAGCGTATACAACTGAGAATTACGGTAAACTATACTATGCATGTCCAAAATCAAAGGTGATCAATCAAATGTTTTTTATATGTGTAATAAATATATATTATGGTTAGTTGTTTTATGAACTGATTTCTTTACTATTTAACAGCCTCCGAAACATTTTGGATGTGGATTTTTTTTATGGAAAGAGGACCGACTTCGTGACTTAATGAGTTCTCCTGGAGCTCCATCTGCAGGACCTTCAACACCTTCAAGGTATTCTTCAGTACCTTCAACACCTCCAAGCTATTCTTCGGGACCTTCAACACCTCAAATCTATTCTCCCGGATCTTCAAGAAACCAGGGCTCAAACTGAAAGCAATGCGTGAAGGGATAAGTAGAACTCAAGGCAACATGGGATCATATCATCCGGAACAACACACACTCAAGTTCGGCTGCACTACTTTCACGAAAGTTCTCAAATGAAATGGAAAAACTTTGATTTGGTAGTAGTTTGTCATTTGCAATGTAATTCGTTAAGTTTTAGTATATAGTCAAGACTTGTTAATCGATCTGTAAATGTAATTCGTACGCTTTACTTAATTACATTTTACCGTCGAATGTTCTATTTCATGTGTTGTAGTTGGGGAGATGGGGGGTGGTGTGGTTTGTTGTTAAGTGTCCTTTTCAAGTAAAGGTTTTTTTTTGTTAAAATATATACAAAGTTTTTTAAATAGAATTTTGACTATAATTGTATTTATATCATATCTATTCTGAATTTATAAAAAGTATTTTAAATTTTTGTATAAATTTTTTTTAAAATGAAATTTAGGGTCGACAATTCAACCCAATATTTAGGCGGGAATATAATAAATACTGGCGGGTCTCATTAAAATGTGATTAAAATTAGTAAAAAAATTAGGGTCGACAGATCGTCACCCTAAATTCTTTAAAAAATGTTTCATAATATATTTATATAGATTTTTAAAAATGCATTTTATATATAGAAAATGTTATAAAGTCATGAAAAATATTAGGTCGACAATGTCGACCCAATTTACGACGCCAAAAAACAGTTTTGTCAGACTTAACCAGTTTGTTGAAAAAATGTTGTTCTATGCTCAGTTAGGGTCGACATTATCGACCCTAATTTTTTCTCGACCCAAAACACTCATTTTGTTGTAGTGCTTGTAAAGTCATCATATGCATCAACTTTATTAAAAAGCACTAACTAAATTTCGATGCAAAAAGTAGCACTTCGGATTTACTAGATAACTTTTTTGGGGACAAAAGGAATAAACTAACCTGGCTAAAGCTAAGAGCCTTAGGTGTAGTAACGCCGGCAACGGCGTTGCCCGGCGTTACTACACCGCTAGGCGGCGTTGCCCAACGGCGTTGGGTCCGGCGTTGGCCGGCCCACGCACGTTGGGGTTGATTTAAAAAAAATCATTTACCCCCCCTAAACGGCTATATACTAGTTTTAATTTTCCCTCTTATTTTTAAAAATTTACCAAACACCCCCTAACGGTTAGTTTTATTAAAAAAAAATTAAAAAAATTTACAAAACAGCCCCTAACGGCTATATTTAAAAAAAATCATTTTACCCCCCCTCACACAACTCATTATAAATACTTCAATACCTCTATATTATTTTCTCACAAAAAAAACATACATTTACAACAAAAAACACTACAAACTCTTTCACAATGAATCAAAATCGAACCGTTTTTGATATCGATGAGGAAACCGACGCATTCTATTTACAAAAAGCTGTCGAGTATCACGAATGGCTAATACAACAAGAAGCTCAACCACGATTGACCCGTACACCGATCTTCCGTGACCGTGAAGATGCCGAAAGACGTCTACGTGCTGATTATTTTGATGATCATTGTAAGTATCCGTTATACTATTTTCGGAGAAGATTTCGTATGAGCCGTAAACTTTTTCTAAAAATTGTCAATGGCATTTCAAGTTATACGGCCGATCCTCTCCCACAACATTTTCATTTCTTCAAATCTCGACTCGATTGTACGGGTCGAATGAGTATTAGTGCTCTTATGAAGTGCACAGCTGCCATACGCCAAATGGCATACGGCAGCACACCCGACGCGTTTGATGAATATTTGCAAATGAGTGAGCATACTGCACGAGATGCTCTATTTTTCTTTAATATGTGCATCATAGAATTGTATATGCCGAAGTATTTAAGAAAGCCAACACTTGAAGACGTTGTAAAAATACAACAAAAGCATAACAATGTTCATGGTTTTCCGGGAATGCTTGGAAGTATTGATTGTATGCACTGGGAATGGAAAAATTGTCCAGTGTCATGGCAAGGTCAATACGGTAGGGGTGATAAAAAATACCCTACTATAATGCTTGAAGCTGTAGCTTCGCAAGATCTGTGGATTTGGCATGCGTTTTATGGGATGGCGGGTGCGAATAACGATATTAATGTTTTAGATAATTCTCCGTTATTCGACGACCTATTAGATGACTTAGCCCCTGTGGTTCCGTATGTGGTAAACGGAGTTCAGTATCGTAATGGGTATTACTTGGCTGATGGAATTTACCCGGAGTGGGCAAGTTTCGTCAAATCATTCACGGTTGCAACTGATCCGAAGCATACGTACTTTAAACAGCGTCAAGAAAGTGCACGGAAAGATGTCGAACGTGCTTTCGGTGTTCTCCAAGGACGTTGGGGACTTATTCAACAACCGGCCCGTGCATACGAAGTCAACACATTACGTAGAATCATGTATGCTGGTATCATAATGCATAACATGATTTTAGAAGATCAAAATATGTCGGTTGTTGACTGGAAACATGTGTATTCTAATCCTGCAAGGTCACTGCAAACAGTGTGGATCGATCGATGTCAAACCCAACGTCGTAAAGCAAAAGAATTAAGAGACAAAGATACGCATATTAGTCTCCAACAAAACCTTATGAACCATATTTGGTGCGAAGTTGAAGAAGCATCGGAAGAAGATTAGTCGCCGGGGCGTTTTTATTTATTTTTTATTTCGGTATTTTTTTTAATATGTGTTTTTTTTAGTATTGTAATGTGTATTTGAATTTTATGAATGAAATGGTTAGTTTGTTAAAAGAATGAAATAATTGTTTAGGGGGTTTTATGAAAATAAAGAGGTGAGTGGTGTTATTTGGTGTTATGATTAGGGGAGTGGTGTTGGTGTTGGTGTTATGCTGATGTGGCACCAAAAAAATGGTGTTACCGTGTTACGACACCTGATGCTCTTATATTGCCTAGTTAAAAAATGTTTAATAGTTTGTTTTTTTTATATGGGCTTATGTGTTGAGCCTAATGTCACGGGTATTTTTTTGATCTAAAAAATGTTTAATAGTTTGTTTTTTTTATATAGGCTTATGTGTTGGGCCTAATGCCACGGGTATTTTTTGATCTGAATAAATCAGTACTTTTATAAAAAAAAATTATTTTGTACCGAGCAATTGTTTTTTATATTGCCTACTTAAAAAAAGAAAAGAAAAAAGAAAGGTCAACGTTTTTTTAGTGTAATTATTTTGGGCTTATTGGGCCTCCTTATTTTCCTTACTGGGCTAGATTTTGGTTTTGTAATATACACACTTAATACGCCGTCGTTTTAAACGGCAATTGAGTGTATACAAGCAGGATTACATGCGCGTTGCTGCAGGTCATTAATTTTTCGCACGTTGTTGTGGAGCATTATTATTTTTTATTTTGTGCGGGTTTATTTTTTCGGCCGCATGTTTAATAGTTTGTTTTTTTCTTATATGGGTTTATGTGTTGGGATCATGTTTAAAAGTTTCTTTTTTGGCTATACGGGGCTTTTTATTTTGTGAGGGTTTATTTTTTGGGTCTCATGTTTAATAGTGCGGGTTTATTTTTGAGTTAAAATTTTATTTTTATTTTTTTTTTACTTTTTATTTGTGCGGGTTTATTTTTTCGTCACTAACTTTAATAGTTTGTTTATTTATATTGGCTTTATGTGTTGGGCCCTCATGTCGCAGGGTATTTTTTTATTCTGAATAAATGAGTACTAATTTTTCGCGCGTTATTGCGTGTCATTATTATTTTTTATTTTTTTATTTTGTGCGGGTTTATTTTTTCGGCCTCATGTTTAATAGTTTGTTTTTTTTCTTATATGGGCTGCACGGCATTTTTTTATTGTATTTTGTGCAGGTTTATTTTTTCGGTCTCATGTTTAATAGTGCGGGTTTATTTTTTTGGTTAAAATTTTATTTTTAATTTTTCTAATTTTTTATTTTGGGGGGTCTTTACTTTTTTTTTTCGGATCCTGATTTTATAGTTTGTTTTTTTTATATGGGTTTATGTGTTGGGCCTCATGTCGCGGGTATTTTTATATCTGAATAAATCTGTAATTTTGGAAAAAAATTTTTATTTTGTGCCAAGGATTTTTTTTTTTTATATTGCCAAAAGTTAAATGGACCGACCCAAAATGAGAGCCCAATGGGCCGCATACTGTAACACAGACGACGTCGTCGTTTTTAATGAGTTTTGATAGTATATAAATATAATTGAATTAAACATGTGGATGGATTTAAATTTAAATAAAAAATTCTTCTCATTTTAATCGAACATTGTGGATAAGCTCCTCTTTCCTAAACAAGATTTTTTTTTTGATAAACAGTAAATGACAATGACACAATTGCCTTATATTAGGAAAACCATTAGGAAATGACAATGAAACAAACAAGCAAGCTTAACCGCGCGTTGCTGCGGGCGTTAATTTTTCGCGCGTTGTTGTGGGGCATTAAATTTCTTTTTTTGATTTATTTTTTCGGTCTCATGTTTAATAGTTTGTTTTTGTTCTTATATAAAATGACAATCGCGCGTTTTTTTCTTAGAAAGTCGTAAATAGTTAAAGATGAGAGTACTTCTTGTAAAAAAAATTTCTTATTTTTGGCCAAAAAAGAAGAGGGGGATAAAAAAAAAAAAATTGGCCGATGAACAGTAACCGAGCCCATTGGTCAGGTTTACATGTATCACTGTTCAATTTAAAGCACTTGGTAGCAGTGCCAAAACGACTTATTTTACTTGAGAAATGAGTGTTATTTAATTATTTTTATTTGTTTTTTCGGCGTTTTTTTAATGTATAATATGTAAGTTTATTTTTTTCCTGCGACTTAACTACTGCCGGGGCGCAAATTATTTCGCCGCTGTTGTTGCGTGTTATTTAATTCTTTTTTTTTTCCTTAAATTGTGTGAGTTTAATCTGTCGGTCCTCATATTTTAATAGTGCGGGTTTACTTTTTCAGTATAGTCAATTCGGAAATGTTACCATGCGGTATTTTTTTAAAAAAGGGCGCCTAAATTTTTGGGCCTGTTTAAGTCAATAACGGACATGTTACCAGCGGATATTTTTTTTTTTTATCTGAATACGTCGGTACTTTTGTAACATTTTTTTCCTCCCTATTTTGTGCCAACAAATTTAAAAAAAAAAAAAAAAAACTAATTGGGATACCGCCTAGAATTTTTTGGGCTAAATTTTTTTTGGGCTTTTTTTGGTCATTCATAATTAAAATATCCGGGTTTATTTTTTTCAAGTTATTCAATTCGGGAATTGTTACCGTGGATATTTTTTTATCTGAATGCGTCGGTACTTTTGTAACATTTTTTTCCTCTCTATTTTGGGCCGACAAATTAAAAAAAAAAAAAAAAAAAACTAATTGGGCCGGCCTAAATTTTTTGGGCTTTTTTTGGCCCAGCACTGTAGCTACAGTGCTTAAAATGAATAGTGAAAAGGGTCAAAAACTATGTCGTTTAACTTCTCAAATGTGTAATAGTATAATATGAATCTTGAGTCGGACTTCCAAAGTTGCCTCATACCGCATATTCATTATATCTGATTGTTAAAAATAACATGATATTATTAATAGTGAATCCAACCAACCTCCCCTTGATTCACTTACAAACACCAATTCAGATTACAAACCAATAAAACGATAAAAACCTAGTTGATCATCAACACTTGATCAATAGAGAATACCAATACATGTCAGATTAAATAGAATATGTATCAATCTTGATATGATAACAGTGAGAGTGGTGTGTGATAACACACTCGAATGTGAATTGATGGCTTGAACCCTAGATGCACATGCTCCCAATATTATAGGCTCGAGGAAGGATAGCAACTTGGCAGTTTGTCCCTGATATAACAACAACAATACAAACAAGACAGGACACAAAGTAATAGAGATAGAGAGGAATGGGACAATGACACAGTCTTAGTCCCTGTACTGAGACTTGCATACAGGATACAATTTCAACACCCCTTCAGGCTAATGCCTTAAACCATGTCAAACAGGTGAGATTTTACAAAATCATATGTGCAATCCTACACCCTTTGTGAAACATCAGCAACATTATTTGCTAAGCAACCTTTCACAACCTTACAACCATCAGAAACTTTCTTCTCTTACCAGCTGTAAGTCAATCTCAAAATGTTTTGTCTTTTCATGAAAGACAGGGTTTCCAGCCATTAGAGATAGCGATAGTACTTTCACAAAATAAGTGAGCTGGAAGCAAGGCCCCTCTATACTCCCAAGTCCTTTAGGATTTGGGACAATCCAGATGAGTCACAAGTAGTAGATGCAAGACATCTATACTCAGACTCAAGCAGAGGAGACTTGGAGATAGTTGCTTGTTTTCTTTACTTTTCCAAGAAAACCATGTTATTGAAGAAACACACAGAATCCAGAAACTGACTTTCTCAGTTTCTGGGCATTTAGCCCCAATCGCATCCGAGAAAGCATGAAGACTAAAGTCTAGACGTCCCATGCAGAATTGAATGCAGTACCAGGAGCTCCTTAAGGGTATCTAAGGACTCTCATTGCAGCAGTGAAATTGAGATAAGGGGAGATGATATGCTGACTGTGGACAATGAACAGATTACTGAATCATCAGGGTCTAGTAATAGACAATGTAAATATGCTTACAAACAATCTTTTGATATTCAGCTAATGTTAGTCAGAGATTATCATGTTAGATTCTTCAAAGCTACACAACATTTTGCTGCAAAGGTGTGTAGCAGCAGTGGTTACAGGCCAATACCTTATTCACTTAAAAAATCAAGTACAGTATTTTCTTTGAGAGAGGCATCAATCCTTTTTCATTGTCTTAAAAACTTCTATTCCAAAAACTACTTCAGTATTCCCAGATCCTTATCATGAATTAGATTCCATAATTGTTGAATCTATTTATCTCATTCTGATTGTTTCCAGTATTAGAACATGTCATCAACATAACACCGAATAGCAGTAACAATGCCTCATTTTTAGATTTAACATACAAAGAGTAGTCATTTTTGCTTTGAACAAACTATTTTCAATAGTGCATTTAGGAGTTTTTTTTAGTTCACATGTATAGGAGCTGTTTTAAGACATAAGAGATTTAACAACTTACAAACTTTTGTTTAATGTTTGTCGATAATATTCCAGGAGGAAGTTGCCATATACACTTCTTCGTTCAAGTCCCCCATATGAAAGGCATTGTTAACATCAAGTTGAAACAAGGGCCAACAATTCTGGACAGATATAAAGCAATCAGGCACTAACAGTAACCATTTTACAACTAGGGACTTAAATGTTTTATCATAGTCTTTACCTTTCTTCTCTTGGATTACAACCTTTGGCAACAAGCCTAGCACTTTATACCTATAACCTCACCAGAGATTTTTATTTTATCCTTCAAATCCACATAAAGAATAGCTTTTCGTCCTGGGGGAGATCAGCTATTCATAAGTGTTGTTCTAAATAAGGCTTCCATTCAGATTCATTAGCTTCAACTCAATTAGGTTTTGATAGCTTCTTGAATGATTTAGGTTTCAGAGAGTTTATTAAGACTTGTGGAGAATCAGAGGATTAAGACTAGACAGATTAAGCATACAGACATTATTTCTCAAGGCCATTATCTAACACTGTATTAACAACAAAGCATTAAACCTAACAGGCATGTTTTTGTCTAGAGGATCCTATTTTACTCTGGAGTTGATGTTCCCAACACATTTACTTTAACCTTCACCATTTTGTTTTTGGTGAAGTATTACCCTCAGGAGGTGACGTTTTCTCCTATTTGGGTTTGCATCACTAGCAATTCATACCTCAGCTGTGTTAATACAGCCATCGAAGCTACCATAGGTGTTTGCCCTCACCATTAGAAGTGTCCCCCTCTTCATCATAGGGACTTTTAGGTCTTTGGATATCATAAAAACTTAGACTCTGTAACTCTGACTTACTCACACCAAAAGCATTTTTACTACCACTATTCAAACTGTTTTTTGTCTTCATTTAAAGGGAAACAAGTTTTTCATATAAAATTTACATCTCTAGAATAAAAAAACATTTTTGTTTCAGACTGTAAAGTTTATAGCTTTTTTGTTTAGTAGAAAAACCAATTAATCAAACACTTTTCAGACATAGCACAAAATAAATTTATACATTTGAATTAAGACAGTAGAATAACACAGACATCCAAAAGACCTAATATGAGAGAGGCTAGGGTTTTTTCCATAGACTATGAAGTAAGGGGAAACACCAGACAAGACAGAGGATGGTAACCTGTTAATCAAATACACTGAGTTAATAACACATACAGGCCACTTATATAAGGATTCCACCCCTGTAACATAAGACTCCTAGCAACATTTCTAAAATAGGTGTTCTGTCTATGTTGTTTCCTTTATGCCTATCCATTTTGCTGAGGGGTATAAGCACAAGAGGTTTGATGGATAATTCCCAAATTACTAAACAAAGATGTCAGATGGTTGTTAACAAATTCAGTCCCATTGTCAGACCTAACAACTTTAACCTTTTTACTGAATTGAGTAAGAATAAGTTTTAAAAAACTTTCTATGTAGTCTCCTACTTCAGTTTTTGCGACTTAGTTTTAGATTTGCGCATATAAACTACAACAGCTTCTGCTAAAGTCATCCTCAAGGGTAAGAAAAAAGTTATTCCATCCATATAGTCACCTATAAGGACCACCAACTTCACAATGAATGATGTCACCAACACTAGTGGTTTTATGATCACTTAGGGGAAATGGTTCTCTAACTTGTTTAGCTTTGTGACAAATGTCACAAGGGGACAGGTGATTAGTCTTAGAAAAACCAAGGTGTTTACCCAAAATGGTCATGACAGGGTCAGCAGGATGGCCCAATCTACAATGCCATAATTCACAAGAAGCATGGCAGACAAAAACAGAATTGCAATTAACATCAACATTCTTACCAATCTTATCATCAAACAAGTAAAGGCCACCAAACTCACTACCAGTCCCCACAATCTTTTCAGATTCAAATCACTGATATAACATTTACTTCATCAAACCAACAAAACTGCTTTACTATCTTTAACCATTTTATTTCACAGAGAGCAGATAAAATTATATTCAGGGACAACAAGAACATCTATAAGGACAATTACCACCAGACCTCTAAGACTTTCAACACTAGAAATTTAGCAACAGTGCCATTAGGCATGACCAACAGTAAGATTAGCATGATAGATCAAATTCACATCAAACATTTTTACACGTAGAAACGTCATATGGCTGATTAGCACCAGATCAATTAATCCTAGCCCAAAGTGACTGTTAAACATAGCACAATTAGGACTTAGCCAAAAAACTTGTCAATTTGCATATCAAAAAAACACTTGTGGTTGTAGAAAGAGGTGTTTTGTACCTGTCATATTAGCAGCAGGACTGGGTTTATCATTGATGAGACTAAGAAGTTTCATCATTTGATCACTGGTAAAAGAACCAGTAAGGAACTCAGATAGTAACATGGGAGAAAAATTAGATCCACGAAGTACTGGAGCATACTCCCTTACTTCAGTATTAGATTGATACCTTCTGTTATAAGAGCTGCTAGTTGAGGTTGTCTATTTTGAATTCGGATTCCTTTTATAACCAGAGGATAACAAAAGTTCATAACACTTCTCAATAGTTATGACCAATCATATTACAGTGCTTTAACGCAAAAGATGTAGGTTTAGGTCCTTCTATTAACAGATTAGTGGTTATTAGGCCTTTGTTGAGGTGTTGAAAAGTTATTATTGTTGGTTCTAGCCAATAAAGCAGCAGGTTGAAGCTTGGTAGAAGCAAGTGTTAATCGGATGAGACCCCCTATGGGATTCTTCCCTAGACACAACATAAAAAGCATCCTTTACATTAGGTAATGGATCTTTTGCAAGAATAGTGCTTCTAATAGGCTGATAGACATCATTTAACCCCATTAAAAACTGCATAAGTCTAATAAGTTGATTATGTTTAGCACTAGCAGTTTTATTTTCACAACAACAAGCAGGTCTATTTTCACAAACACAAGCAGGCAGAATGGTCAAAATATCAACTCTTCTCACAAAGAATTTAACTATGTATAATCCAGGAACAGACAGATCATCTTGTTTCAAATTATTGATTTTTTGCATGAGATTAAACACAACAGATCCATCCATTTTATCATAAGTTTCTTTCAATTCAGTCCAGACATCAGAGGCAATCTCAGAATAAATTTGACCAACATATAATTCTTGAGACAGAGAACCAAGAATCCAACAAAGAACAATAGCATTAAAATTTTTTCCCATTGTTGAGACATATCATTTCTGGCACATAGAGTTTTAATAACGGTTCCATCTATAAAACCCATTTTGTTCTTGCCTTTTAAAGCAATTTTAACAGCAGTAGCCCACATTTTATAATTTTCAGCCCCAACAAGTTTAACATTAACAAGACCAATGCTAGAATTATCATTATTTTGCAAATACAAAGGATTACCAGCATCAAGATTACTAATCAACTCAATATTAGAACCCGAATTCATCTCTACAGCCATGATAAAGCAAGAGAGCACAAAACAGAACAAACATAGAACTAGCAGCAAAACAATATAACACAAAACCAGACAAAAATTTTTTCTAGGCAAGGTTAGGCAAAACAATAAAGCCAAAAATAACAGAACATAACACATAAAGAGAGAGAAAGAATGTTCGAAAACCTAAGAAATCACCAATGCTAATGCTAGTATTAGGGGCTGGCCAGAAGCAGGTATCCACACCATCAAGCTGGAGGGTCAATGTGTTAATCCGAACCGTTTGCAACCCATTAAGCAAGGATGTAATGAATACTTGAATAACGAACAACTTACAGTGCAATAGTTGCATGCTGGAAAGTCTCCAAATCGAACTCTATACACTTGATTCACTTAGTCAAGTATATAGAGGAAACACGGACACAAGAACCCCCCAAAAATCAAAATAGGGTTTTCGAAACCCCTAATTCATTTATTTTTCCAATCGGCACAGAAACAAACGATCCAAACAAGATCCCGTATTCCCACCTGAGGATCTCCACAAACCAAGATTCAAAGATTCCCCCAAATCGAGCATTCCTTATTCACCACTTCACTGGTCAGCGATCAGCATGGCTCTGATAACATGTTAAATTATAATGATATTTTATAGTGAATCTCAAACCAACCTCCCTTGATTTCTTACAACACCATTTCAGATTGCAAACCAAAAAAACAGAAAAAACTAGTTGATCACAAACACTGTTCAAACTAGAGAATACCAATACAATGTCAGATATATAGACATGATCAATCTTGATTGATAAAACAGAGAGAGTGTGTGTGATAACCACAACTCGAATGTGATTGATGCTGAAAACCCTAGCTGCATCTTTCCAATAGATAGGCACGCAGGAAGGATAGCAACTTGGCAGCTTTGGTCCCTGAAATAACAACAACAATACAAACAAAGACAGACACAAAGTAATAGAGATAGAGAGAATGGGACAATGACAAAGTCAGTCCCTGTACATGAGCCTGCAACAGGATACATTTCAACACTGATATATTGAGTTTTGTCTCGTATCGGTCACAAATGAGTTGGCTTCAAATCTAAGCCAATCTTGTGATATCCCAATATTCGTCTCATGCGAGGCAAGAAAAATCAAGATCTCAACATGAAGTGTGTCTTGTCATCCCTAGAAATAAAAAGTACATAATGGTCCGCTCTGTTTCCCCCGGGGGTGGGGGGTGGGGGGTTTTGGGTTTTCCATAGCCATACACATACCTTAATTGTCATTTTGCAACATTACAAATGTGACAGATTATATTGTTTCTTTGGCATAGCTTTAAACGCTTCATTTTTTCATTTTAACTAGGTGAGAAAAAACTAACCATGTTGTGCTAAACTAGTATAGATTTTGAGTTAAAGAGGGATTGTTAAATAATTGGTTGAATAAGTTACAACGTATACATGTTTGGGTTGGTAGGGATTTGCCATATGGATGTAATTAAGAAAGTCGACAAATCTATTGTTTCTGTTAAAAGAAAGTTTACATGAGCTAAAGACCAGCGTAAAGATAATGGTGGAAAGAATGGCCCAAGGGAAATGTGACTCAGAAAAATATGATCGACACACCCATTGTAAAGCATCCGAATGCCACCCACGGACTCAACCGTTCACCTGTTTCAAATGTTAATTCAAGTGAGATGACATATTTACAATAAAATCTTCATATCGACCATTCTCTATGATACCTCAATGTAGCAAATTTTATGACAATAGATCATGTTAAAAGTTTCATGACATAACCAAGGAGCAAGGACCCCCAGACAACATAAATGAAACCCACATATTGGAAAAAGGCATATAGAAAAAAAAAAAAAAAAAAAAAGGATAGAGCCCATGGAAATTGTACCAAAACAAGGCCCACTATTAGTTGTATGCTGTGCTACTCGTAATTTGAGTTAGATTGTTAAGACTTTGTAATTAGATTGTGCTCTTAAGCATAGTATTAAAGTGAGAGCGTAAGGCCAATATTTTTTACCAATGGAAATTTACCTATTCTTGCAGCCTTCCAGAAGAAACCTCGAAATCTGCAAAACAATGGGAAGCTTGATTAGAAGCAAAACAAACTCCACAAAACATTAAAAACAGAGAACCCAGTGATAATGTGATATGCAATTAGGTGCAAAGAAAAGACATAGAACCAATGCGTAATCACTCGAAACATCATATCAACCACAACCCAAAAGAGTACTAAGGATTTATTAGTGACGAACTATAAAGAGATTATACTAGTTTTGGTCTATCTGAAGGCCAGTTTTTCCTTGTACGTTTTTAGGACAATAGTGCTGTTTGTAAATTAGGCTAACAAGTCTATTTATCGAACATGTCCCACTAGCAAATTATTACACAACCAATAGAAAAGATTAATATGACAATTTGTATAGAACCCGCACCTTTGAAAAGGGTGTTCCATAAAATTTATATTTTCATAGAAAGCCAGCCAAACACATCTTACTTAACAGCCACAAGCCATACGAAATACCTAAAGTACAGTTTCATGTAATTTTATTACAAGAATCCTGCATCCACTTGCATCTTAAAGGAAAATTCCCTTCTAATATCAATCAAATAGTTTTGCACTGGTCTAGAGTTATCTCGCTTCGTAATTTGTGAAATCTGTGGTAATAGCAATTGTATCATCTTCACCTTTATCTTTTGCTATATGAGCCGACAGAGATATAAAATATGTGCCATGAGATCAATTACTGACTACCCATCTCACCACGCCTAAAAGAACATGATTTGTTGGTGTATGTTATACACAGGTAATAATATCTAGAGAACATAAGAAAATAAACCATCTCAAGATACTTTTGTTCCAAAAAATTAACCAACTTTACATACTAACCCAACAGATCCTCCATTAATTCCAAATACATATTCATATATATGAAAAAAATAAATAAAAATTTCCAGCATAAAGCCATATAAATATCTGTTTGGCTGTGACCAGACCATTTTGTATGTTGGGATATGCCCTGAAGGCCCGAATAACGACTGAAAATAGGTATTACACCAAAAATCAATCAATGAAAGATACCTAACCTCTTAACACGGATTGGAAACATAGAAAAATTGACACAGTGTTTAAAACTCACGTTGTAAGACAAAGTTTACATGGATTCAAATTTTTAAAAGATGGTTCTAGTTGGGACTGTTTTGCCAATAATTCAGCCAAAAATGAAGAATTTTGGCAGGGCTAAACTGCCTTACACGGTTTTCCATGACACCTGGCCCATCTAGGACTTAATGTCGACTGCTAACAGATTTACAGGCTTCGTAACCCTTCCTAAATTGCAAGTTACGCTCATCCAAAGTAGGTCAATTTTCTAATGCGTTGCTACTATTCCCATTAATCCACATACGAGTCGTTAAATTGATTTATCTTCGATCAACACCTAACTACTAGGCTTTTCATGCCATATACATCTTACTTAACATTCTACAAACGTGTTTAATACCTCATATTCTATATGAATTTTAAGGAACACTTGCTAGACATGTACTCATGTATGACTTAAATCATTAGACGTCCCCATCTGAGACAATGGAACACGAGAACCCTTTAACAGTATGGACTTAGAGCTAAAAAGTGCGCACACTTTCTCAACCTATTCATGACAACCAATATAAAATCCTCACCGTGGTGGTTGGGAGCGGTTTTTATTAAGATTAAAGGCAAAATTTTCTCAGATTTTTTCTGGAATTGCAAGTAGTTATACGATAGCAGGCTCAGTTAAATCATCTATTACATAAAATTGATAAATAGCGGAAAACTTTTGTTAATGAAACAACATTTAACTTGAGCTTAGGCCAAAAGAAGAGCTTGGTAGCATGTCTATATAGTAGCCATGACTCAGAATAACCTCCTTAAGGTGAGTTATGCATCTGACCAATGATATTCTCCCTTAGACCTCAGTAATTACTAATGACCAAAAACCTTGCTTAATTCCTGTTGTTCGAGGATGCAAGTTTTATCTTTTCAAATCAGCTATAATAGCCTGCATGTTGACGTCATGATCCTACATATTAGAATACATATTAGGAATGACCAGTTGTAACAACTCAACATGGG
>BQNB010136986.1:0-7500 GCA_026074375.1 Tanacetum coccineum
CTAAAATATGATATAACTTTTGATTACGAGATCGTACACGCAAGAATCGTTCAAAACGGAACTATAACGAGTAAATTACGACATTTTCGATAATTAAAGTTTATAAAAGTAATTTTATAAACTATGAACAGTAAAAATCACTATTCATCAGTGGATTTATCTTTATAAAATATAATACCTCTTTTAATAACGTGAACGTACTCGAAGGAATCACTAAAATCGGAGTTAAAACGAATAAGTTATCGCGAATACAAGTTTACGCTAATTAAAACCCTAAAACGACAAATGAGCTGTCATGAACAGTAATTTTACTATTCATCACAGAATTTTTAAAACTTTAAAATGTAATATTTTGATCGCTCGTCTTACTACGAAGACGTGGACGTAAGAAACGCGAGCAACGGGCTTAAAACGACCAAGTTAGGTCATTTTTACGAAAAGTATATTTATAAACGTTTTCACTTTATAAATACTATTTTACTAAAATGATTAGTCGGTGATTATGCTATATAGAATATTGAGTGGTTATCAAAGTGCTATATTACTAGGGAGTTTCATAATGAGGCCTCTTCGGATGGCGTATCGATGAGTTGTTGGATTTACGATTTAAAGTGTCCTAAACTCCTCGTACGTCATGTCATGACCTCTTTATTTATGATAGCCCGAACGATAGTACGATGTAACAACTATAAGATTATATTCAGTGTTGTTAATTAAAAGTACTCAGTACTTATACAGCCTTAATTTAAATAGGTTGCATTTATCGTCTTGTGTGACGTTTTATCTGAGATTAATTGAGCTATCTGTACTCAAGGTGAGTTCATAGCCCCACTTTTTACAGTTTTACTGATTTATTATTATTTGGGGTGAGAACATGCTTTGTTTTATAAATTGGACGCAAGTGTTGAAAGTATATTGATTATGTGTTGCCTAAGTAGCGATAACCCTCCTGAGCCCATTATTCATGAACTGTTAATTGCATAGATGTAGTTGTGAATTACATTATGTGAGCGCGAATGATATAAATAGATCTATTGGGATTAACCTCCCCGTTTGGGTGATTAGCTATCACTAGGAACGAACGTTGACCATGTCGGACTTGGATGTTGCGGGTTACAACATCTGTACGGGCAAATAACTGCTAAAATAGCAAATATAGGTTGAGCTTCGGTGTCATGAGCTTAGTGCAACAATAATCTGGTTTTGTGATTGTTGGCATATGTTGTAAACATCACGTGAAAGTCTTGCGGTCCTGCATAATTTAAATACATAAACCTATGAATTCACCAACAATTTTGTTGACGTTTTAAGCAATGTTTTCAGGAGGTCATTTGGCACGAGATGCCAAGGATGCATTGGATATGTTTTGGATTGTACAGTTAAAGACTTATGTGTATCATGTTTTGGGAAATATATGTTGTCTTTTGTAATATGAAACAAAGAACAAGTAAAGCTATAAGCTTTTGTAATATCTTTTATTTAAATCCAATATATCAGTTTAAACGACTTTTGTGTCGTTCTTATATATATCTTGTGCTGTTGATCTTGAAGTAACATGCCCTGGATCCTTATTCCGCTGCGACCCATTTTGGGGGTGTTACAAAGCACCTCTTCGCCCTAATCCACTCCCCGAGCACCAAACTTAAGAATTTTATTCACTATATCAACAAGCTCCCTTTAGGCGGAGAAAACCATCCACAACTTAGCTTACCCCAATTTCCGACACAAAGCCAAATGTCGAGTTCTAATCCTAGCTAGAACCAATCTATCACGACTAACCACACTACTTTACAACAACTCATAACTTCACTTCAGACACTAAGCGAAATGTCGAGTTCTAATCCTAGAACTAATCTATCATAACTAACCATACTACTTCACGACAATTCACTACTTCGCTTCACCACACAACTTCTTCTTCACTTCACAACTTCACTTTACTTCACTTCACAACTCATTCACAACCTTTCTATACTTCTCTTCACAACTTCACTTCAACTAAACACTATCTTGATCACACCAATCTAACACTACTTACTAAGATCACCCCGATCTAACTATACTTACAATGATCACCACAATCTACTTAATATACACAACTACGATACACACCTTCACAATATACACAAATGATTTACAAGATATGATACAATTGCAACAAGGTTGCAAGGACACACACTAAGCTATAATACTTTTTCACTTTATGGTAGGAAGTATTCTTCTCTTGCACTTGAGGATCAAAGCTTGGATCACTTGGAAATAAAGCTTTATGATTAAATGATCAAAGGAATGAAAGGAGAGTATAAACTGATTTAGAACAGAAAGAAAGTGTGTGCAAAAGGTAAGAAAATCAGTGGGGAATAGTCTAGTATTTATAGAAAAACTGAGGGGGATTTTTGTCTGGCCGCCCCCCTTAATTAGGGTGCCGGTCCCCTTAATAATTAAGGGGGCCGCCCAGCCTGTACGCTCTTTTTTTGTCTTTTATGGGGGAGGTGTTTTCTGAAACATTTCTAGCCGTTTTTAGGTAGAAAAATTGAATTCAAAATATTTATTTGAATAAAACATTTCTTTTAAATCTAAAAATGTTTTATAAAAGATATAGAAATGTTTGTGACATTTTTATAAAAAAATGTAAGGTTAAATAAAAATTCCTTTGATCATAAAATGCATTAAGCATTTATTTATTCATACCTTTAAGTGATTAAAATTTTGAAATGAAAATTTACTACTAATTATTTGTTTACGAATAATTTTTCATTAATCGTTTTTACATTTTGTGATTATCAAAACGTAGAGAGGTCGAAAAATAATAATAATATTTTTAGGCATTATTTCTATCAACAATCTTCCCTTTTTTGATGATTACAAAATGTACCCTTATTTTGTGATAACACAAGTGCTATTGCAAAACTCAAACAAACTCGTTCCGCCGTAAGAACAAAGCATATTGATATCAGATATCATTTTATCAGAGATCATATTCTAAAGGGGGACACTGAATTACATTTCATTCTCACTCAATATTAACTTGTTGATATCTTTCCACCAAGCCTCTGGATGAGCCAACTTTTAAAGAATTGATTGTTGAACGATGTATGTTCAACATTATTCAAAACCTGAAGCTTCAAGTACTAACTGAAGAAAACTGAAGCTCAGCGCTTCATCCAAACTGAACAAACTTACAGTATGTTAAATGTCACTTTAGTTTTTGCATATAACCTTTAGCTTGCTTAAGTGAAGTAACTGAGCAATCATATATATCTCATTTATGGATTTGCATGAGCATGTGTGGTTTTGTCGCCTTCGCTGGAGCACATATATTGGTCAAGTCAAGAACTGAACAAAACTGATTTATCTTCTTTAGTTCAGTTTATAAAAATGATTTTATCAAATTCTTCAACTGTCTCTCGAGTGAAGTAACTGAGCAATCACATATGTCTCATTTATGGATTTGCATGAGCATGTGTGGTTTTGTCGCCTTCGCTAGAAGATTGATGATGATGATGATTACAATAATATTTTCAACATAACATAACACCAAACCTGAACCTAGTCTAGTTTTTCAAACATCAATCTCAAGGTCAGTTTAAAAAAAATATGATTCGCAAAGTAATCTTCTTTTATAAAATAAATGTTCCTTTCAAAGAAGTTTTTAATTAAAATATATAATTTAGACAACAAAAGTTAGAATGACCTCATCCACCTTTCTTCCACCTACTTTTTAGTTGAATAGTACGGTTGTTCCACATTTTAGGTGTCAGATGCATGCTTTGCTTGACTTACATTAAATACAAAAGTTTTGCACACATGTTGAAAACAACCTAAACTTTCCATAACTTCATAACCTCAAATGATTAATTACAATATCTCAAGAAAAATTCTGTAATTTCATCAATCATAATATCACAACAACCACTTTTAAACGTCCTCACTTTCACATATTCATCAAGAACATACAAAAACACACCTCAAACCAGGATTCAAATCTCAAACCCTTTAATGGCAACAATCATCATCACACACTCCCTCTTCACCTGTAATCACTCCAAAAAAGAACCTGTCCTCCTTGACAAACCTAAAACCCAAACCCTTCTTACTTGCATATCAAGTTTGAGTTCATCTTTGAAGAGATTGGCCTCCACCACCAACAAAGGAGGAGTTGCACATGCTATATCCCTCGCACCCAAACTCAAAATACTTTAAAGAGGTGTCAGACTTCATTTCCAAATGCTGCCTAAAGGAAGCATTTATCAGGGCCCCAACTCAATACAAAGAATACCTGAGTGAATTTTGGTATACTGCAAAGACCTTATAAGACTCTATAATTGGTATCACACCTACTGGTGGTAATTAGAGAACATAGGTATCAACACCTTTAGAATGCTTTTAGGGCTCATTACCATACATCACTCAAGTATGTATGGTTTCCCCACCTTCATAACAAATAGTAGACCATGTAATGCTACATTCAGGATACATGGGGAGATAAAGGCAAAGGGAACTCTGAAAAAGATTGCCTTCCCCTAAATGGAGGCTATTGAAAGGAACAAGTCATTCAGTGTTTTAGGTGGGAAAACAGGTGGCCTGACCAAATATCCAACAAGGATGCCACCATTCCTGTATTGTTGGATAATGGGGTAAAGGTAGATTATCTTAGGCTAATATGGAATATATATTCACAAAACGAGCAAGAAAAATAGAGAAAAGTTGTTCACTATCCTAGGTTTCTATCCTTCTACTGGATACCATAATGCTGAATATGATAATGAAGAGCTCACCATAAACCCTACTCAGGTCTTCAGTGTTCACAACTGGGCACTGAAGCCAAACCAAACTGAAGGACCTCCCTTCATTGACCACATGAAGGCCATCTGCAATTTAGATGTGCATGTGGACTCCAAAGCTCCAAAACCTTTCTCACAAACTGAGGAGGTTCCCCAAGGCAAAAAGCATAGAGCTAAAAGTGGAATCAGAAGAAAACAATCTTTAAAACACACATCTGAGTCCCAGACTGAGGCATCCAAATCCAAAACTGGCCAATTAAAAAAAGAAACTCAGTCCAGTTTGGCCAAGGGCAAAAGCCCAAGCCATCCTTCACCTTCCACACTAGTAGTTAGTGAAATGCATAAAGAGGCACATCAAGCAGCCGATGGCCCAACATCTTTAGGGGCTACCAGTAAAGAAAGATCCCACCCTCAGCTCAGTAGTGGTATGTCTGCATTTATTCTTATTGAACCTATTTTATTCAGCTTCTTTCATTTGCACTTTGAGTCTACATTAGGACATGATGTTTCAGCAGATTCTACAGCTAAAGCTGATCCTGGACTATCTGCTCCTAAGGATTCCATACCTTTACAACAGGGTATGAATGAAGGAACCAAAAACTATTAAATTTATCACATAATTGCAGGGACTAATCTAAGTGTTCTGGTAGATCAAACCAAATCTACTAGAGATGGGTTAGAAACTGCCCATACTGATTCGGGTATAAATGAGGAGTCCAGAGCTAATGAAATTTCAAAGAAAATAAAGATGGAGGACTTATCAGATCTCTTGAAAGATACAATATCTGCCTTCTTCACTCCTGACTCCCCACAAGATGAACCAATCATTATTTCTGATAAGAGTGAAAAGGAAGAGGAAGTTGCCAAAGATAAAGAAAGTCATGCTTCTTCTCATGATGTACCAGAAGACACTTTAATCCATCATCCTCCATCTCTAAAATCGGCTTAAATTCAATAGTAAAGGCCTCCATGTTCAATTACTCGTCAAGATTGATGATCTGAAACAACAAAAGCAAAAGTTGAAGCAAAGTTTCCTCACTGAAGGCTAGGCTCTCATATCCATACATCAACCAGCTTACTATCTTCTGTAATCTCTTTAAAGTCTGAACACTTCAAACTCTTGGCCTCACATAACTTTGCTACCTGCTTACCAACTAAACTGAAAGAGCTCCCCTTAAAATTCACTGAATTATTTGGAGAGATTAAAGAGCTAAAGCAGCATGTTAAAGATATGAAAATCGAGCTACCTGGGGACTTAAAAGAGATTCCAACAAAACTGGAGACTTTCACTTCCACTATCTCCAGTCTTACATCCCAGGTTGCTGAACTAAAGAACATTCAATGGGAACTTCCAGCGGAGCTTCAAGCTTTACCAGTTCTAGTTTCTTTAGTTCAGAAATAGCTCAAGGCTTTGGATTCCCTTCCAAGTCTATTAAACAAGGTTACTGGAACCTTGAACAAGTTTGCCACTATGGTGGAAAATGCATCAGGAGCTACGACCAAGGATGTTCCTTCAGCAGGCCAAGCAACTGCTTCACCTGCTGAGGGGGAGAAGAACACCAAGGATGCTGAAACAAACCTGCAAAATGAACCAGTTGATCTTTTAGGCATTGATGTGGTGGAACAATACCACAACAAGAAGTTACTCTTTGATAAATATTGTGACAAGATGCTAAAAAGAAGAAAAAGCTCAAAGATCATAAATTGTGATGTTATCACACAAAAAGGCCCTATCTCACTGAAAGTATATAGGGAAGATGGGATAATTAAAATCATTGCAAATTTCAAAGTTAGTGACTTCCATCTGGCTGAATAGAGAGAGGTTGTATAAGCTTGTCCTGATAGAAAAGAAAAAGGATGGAAAACCATCTATGGATTGATAAAGACAAGAATGGAATACCTTGATCAAACTAAAAGAGAACTAAAGATTGACTTCAACAAACCCCTCAAAGAACAAGATCCTCTGAATGAGCTAAATGAATTTGCAAACAAGAAAATAATAAGAACCAGTTACTTGAAAGACCATTCCAGGTCAACAAAGAAACATAAGTTATCAAGTTCAGCATGAAGAAGAGGTTCATTCGGCAGCTAAGATAGTAGAATAGAACCGTTTGTAATAACTTTATCTTTTGTCAAAGTAATGTAATGGAAAAGTTTATAATGGAATGGATATCATTATTATGTTGTTCAATTTATATCTGTTTTGTAAGAAGAATTCGTTTTGCTCACTTACAATTGATTTTAACTTAGGCTATTTATATATTCAAATAGGGGGAGATTGTTGGGATCATTCTTTGAGCCCTTCACTCATTCAGTAGATTTAAACATAAAATTCCTATTATTCCATCAAGCTAAAGTCTTTTACTTGAGTTGCTGAAGGTTCTTCAGCGTCATCTCTTCAGGTCCTTAGAAGATTGAGAAGTATCTTCACTTCAGTTTATGCAGCGGGACAGAAACTGAAGAAGGCCTCTGGTAAGAGCTTCATTTCATCTTGGTTGACAATTCCAAGCTAACGTGTCTATCTCCCTTTACAGAATTAAAACGTAATTATTTTACTCTAGAAGTTTACAAGCGAGAAAAAGATTGTTTATGTCAAAAGGAATAAAGCAATCTCCTTGGGAAAGTAACTTCTAAAGTTAGTATAGAAGTATAACAACTTTTCCTAAAGGATTGTACCTAGTACTTAAAAGTAAACATGCATTAAATGGTACTTCAA
>BQNB010136986.1:12500-17921 GCA_026074375.1 Tanacetum coccineum
ACACTCTTGTTTAAAGAATCTTGTGTTTCAGGCTTTGTATGTTTCATGCTACCTAAGCTTGGTCTTTCTTTTGAAGAGTGGGGTTGAAAGGTTAATGACTCTACCCTTGAGCTTGGTAAAGCTTTCTGGAGTGTTTTTAGGGGAGGTAAAAGAGTAAGGGATTCTGCTTCGAAATCTTTAGATGATTCAGGGTTAGTTGATGTTTCAGTAGGTTTAAGAGACTCATTCATAGTATGACTTTCAGGACTAGGATTCTCAATTATTATAGTTAAGAGTTACTATTAATGAATGAGTCTCTCACCCAGTCTGAACATCCCCAAATAGGGTTCAGCGAATAAGGTCCGAGGCGTGTTACATCATAGATCAATAACACAAGATGTATATATAAACGACCAAAAAGTCGTTAAAACTGATACCATTGAATTATCAAAGTTTTTTTTTAATTGTTACATAAGCCCGAATCTTCACTTGTCCTTGTTCAAATACAATGATTTCTGCCCCATAACATTTATACAAAATTAATGGACAAAATCTTTAATGCATGATATCCAATCAAAACCGACCAATGTAATCCCTTGTACCCTCGTGCTTACTGATCCCCTAAAAACATATGCTTTAAAACATCAACAATAATGTTGGTGAATTCATAGGTTTGATAAATCGTATATTGTAGGACCACAAGATTTCCCAAGTGTATGATAATGCAACAGATGCAGACATCATATAAATGTAATTACGTTGCCCTAAGCTCATGACACTGAATTCATGACATAATGAATACCATATAGATGGCCTACATTGCTTGTGATGATGTTCTAACCCGCAACATCCTATGTTCGACATTGTAGCGTTCGTTTGCCCATGATAGCTATCACCCAAACGAGGATTCAATCGCACATGGAGATCTATTCATAACATTCGCGCTCCACAATCATTAACTGACAGTTTCATGATAGTTATTTTTTTTTTTTTTTTTTATATGGCTCAACTAGGGTTATCGCTACTTAGGCAACACGTAATCATAATATGAAACTTAACCACTTATGTCCAATTATAAAACATTGCATGTTTCTCACCCCAAAAACTTTGTAAAAACAAATCATGTAAAACATGTGTGCTAAGACTCACCTATAAGTGGAGCGAATATCAAGTAGATCACAAAAAATAAATATTAAAAAAAATAAAAAAAAAAAAAAAAAAAAGAGAATTTTAAAAAAAAAAATAATTTAATTTTTTTATTTATAAAAAAAAAAAAATTATTTATTTATAAAAAAAAAAATTTTAATTAAAAATTTTTAATTAATTAAAATTTATAAAAGATAATGCGTCACGCAAATCGTCATATGCAACCTATTTAAATTAAAGGTCGTATAAGTACTAAGTCACATTGGGTAATATTACTACCATGCATAATTCTATATAGCTAATCACCATCTAATTGTTTTGGAAAAATTGTGTTTAATAAGTTAAAACGTTTATAATTACCGTTGTAGTAAAACTGGCGTAACTTTCGCGTTTTAAGCCCGATTTTGACGTTTCTTATGCCCACGCTTTCGTATTAGGACGAGTTATCATAATTTGACATTTTCATATTTTTGATCCTCTGATGAACAATACTTTTTACTGTTCACACCAGTTATAAAGTTATTTTTATAGTTTTAGTTATCGTAAAACCCGTAAACGTCGTATTTTATTCGTTATAGCTCCGTTTTTAGCGATTCTTTCGAGCACGTTCTCGTAATTGAAAGTTCTATTGATTTATGAGGTTTACAAAAATAAAAGTTTCTGTCATGAATAGTAACTTTTATAAAAATAGTTTTATAAAAGTATTAATTGTCGTAAACTCGCGAAATTCATAACTCATTCGTTATTAATTGAAAATTTTCGTTTCTTATCATTTTGGAATCCTAAAAATATGTGTAATCTGTTAAAAATACTAAACTTGCTGTTTTATATAATTTTTATAAATTGTTTTATAAAAATTCTTTTATAAATCCGTTTATTTATCGTATAACTTGTTTTTACCGTAACTTTTTCGTTATTTATCCGTTTTTCAAGTTTCTTACATGCTCGGATTCGTCATGAGGTGTACTATCTTTATAGATCATAATATGGCTGTCCTTAAATTCGAACCACAACAGCCCCTTTGAAACCAATAGATATACTTGTTCATATACTTGTTTTAAACACTTTTCAACTTAGTAAATTTTCCACAAGCCTTCCATATTGCTTTATATCATATGTCATATATATAATAAAGTCCAAAGTCCATATTTAGTCCATGAGATTTCCATGATAACAAGATTATCAAGTCATTAACAACTCATGAAAACAATAACTTTCCTTAAGTACTTTTAAAACCCTAATTCATACATATGCATCTTTTCACTTAACCAACATGGTACATCACTTATATACCCATTTTAACATGATATCATCAATGTCATAACATATATAAAAGTGTACAAAACAATGATCACAAGTAAAAATCTCTTTTACATGTTTAAAAAGTGTCCTAATGGTGATTTAGCTATATAAACATCATATACACATATAATCATGATAATGAAAAGATAAAGGTTTTTAGATGACCTTATGATGAACAATGATGATAGACAACACAATCTAAACCCTTGTTTAGATTAAAAACCAAAGCTTGCAACTTTAAAAACCCTAGATTAGGATGAAAACCCTAATCTTACTTTCTTTGCTTCAATACTTGTAAATGGTTAACCAATGCTTGCAAACATCTTAGTATGTCTTAGGAATGATGTGTGTATGTGTGTATGCTCTTAGAAAATCAAGGTATGGATTGTCTAATTGGGGGTTTTGAGCCGTGGGTGAGTAGAGAGCAAGAGAGGGTGTTTATCAACTTTTCACCTTAAGGAAATGTTATGTGTGTGATACTTGAAGTATAAGAGTGGTATATAAGCATAAAGATTAGTCAAATATGAGAAAACAAAGACCAAAAGACCTATGGGGGGCTTTTGGTCGTTGGACATGAGGAGGGAAACAAGGATGAGGGTTTTATGGAGTCCTTGGTCAAATAAACATGTTTCTAGTCCAAGCATTGATTTGTTGTTGTAGTACATGGTTCCTAGTGTTTTATTTGTGTGCTCTTTGTCTCCCTAGGCTTCCTATACACGAAAAATATGAGGGGGAGGGAATACTAGAAGAGTTTTTGATCTTTTACATAAATATCATTCATTATTTACTAGTTACATAATGTAGCTTTTCATATAAGGTAAATACTTGAAGTATTTATGTCCTAGCTAGTTTATTTCATGCACCATTTCACCAAAAATGATAACTTGGGTAAAATTGAATAAAACCTAGAGTATTCGATATAAACATGGGTATTTGTTGAAGCATAGTATTATTTTTGTGGTTCCGGGTATGCCCAAACTTAATTTATCGCGAAACGTAGCAAATTTACGCAACCAATAAAAGTAAAATGAACAAAGACCATAATTATTATCAAAATAATTATTTAATACTTGCTTGATGTAAACAATTAATTGTTTGATGCTCGTTTACGCTAAATATTGATTTTTAGCTTACGCGATTTAACTTAACTCTTAGGATTAAAAGCGAACGCATACAACACTAAAGATACATAGTGAATTTATTGACGACGTCCATGACCCTAAAACACGGGGTGTTATAGTCTTCCCCCATTAAGTGAGCCTTGTTCTCAAGGCTCAAGACGCGGCACTTGTCGACGGTACGGTCTTTACGAATAGATGTGGGTATCTCTTCCGGAACTAATCCTCGCATTCCCACATAAACTTAGGACCTCGCTTGGATTTCCATCGAACCTTGACTAATGAGATTCGGCTTCGCTTCAACCGTTTAGCTTCATGATCCACGATTTCCACTGGCTCCTTGACAAAATGAAGCTTGTCATCAAAATGAAGTCCATCCAACGGAACGGCTAAGGGTTCGTCGGCATGACACTTCTTCAAGTTGGACACGTGAAATGTATTATGAACTCTGCTCAGCTCCTCAGGAAGCTCAAGCTTGTAAGCAACATCTCCAACCCTTTTTATCACCTTGAAAGGTCCAACAAACCTGGGATTTAATTTCCCTCGTTTGCCAAAACGTACAACCCCTTTCCAAGGCGAAACCTTGAGCATCACTTTATCTCCAACCTCAAACTCCATCGGCTTACGCTTCAAATTAGCGTAGCTGTTTTGCCTATCACGAGTGGCTTGCATCCTTTGCTTAACTTGAATGATTTTCTCAGTCGTCTCTTGTACTATCTCTAGACTGGTGAGTTGAACTTCTCCAACCTTAGCCCAACAAACAGGCGAACGACATTTTCTACCGTAAAGTGCCTCAAAGGGTGCAGCCTTAATGCTAGCATGATAACTGTTATTGTATGAAAACTCGACCAATGGCAAATGTTTAACCCAACCATTTCCAAAGTCGATCACACAAGCTCTAAGCATATCTTCGAGAGTTTGAATGGTTCTCTCGCTTTGTCCGTCAGTTTGCGGATGATATGCCGTACTCATATCTAAACTTGTACCCAAAGCTTTCTGAAGTGACCTCCAGAAATTTGATGCGAACCTAGGGTCACGATCACAAATAATCGAGACCGGTATTCCATGCCTTGTTACTACTTCCTTTAGGTACATTCTCGCTAGTTTCTCCAGAGGGTCAGTTTCTTTCATGGGTATAAAGATTGCGGACTTTGTAAGACGGTCAACGATTACCCAAATGGTGTCATACCCTTGTGATGACTTAGGAAGCTTTGTGACAAAATCCATCATGATATTGTCCCACTTCCATTGAGGTATCTCGGGTTATACCAACAAACCCGATTGTCTCTGATGTTCGGCCTTGACCTTAGCACAGGTCAAGCACTTGCTAACATAGGTGGCGATATCAGCTTTCATATTGAGCCACCAATATAGCTTATTTACGTCTTAATACATTTTCTCGGAACCTGGATGGATAGAATAGTTCAATTTGTGGGACTCGTGCATGATCACAGTCCGTAAATTGCCATAACAAGGTAACCAACTCCTGCCATTAAGGCATAGGGTTCCATCCGTACGAGGTTCTAACTTTTCCATCCTAATTGCCTCTGGAAATTTAGCATTTTCAATCAACATACCTCCAACATCCTCGCTCTTGATGTTTTTTGGTTTTCGTGCTTCAGTCTGAGCATTCAAGATTTTCTTAAGAAGATCCAAGCTAATAGTCATGACTAAAGCTCGAACTCTTAACGGTGGTTCTCGTTCTTTCCTGCTCAAAGCATCAGCAACGACATTTGCTTTCCCTAGGTGATAACGAATATCGCAATCGTAATCACTAAGCAACTCTAACCATCGACATTGTCTCATGTTCAGTTCCTTCTGAACAAGAATGTGTTGTAAGCTTTTATGATCAGTGAACACTGTACACTTGGTTCCA
>BQNB010136987.1:2906-17521 GCA_026074375.1 Tanacetum coccineum
CCTATCTAGTCGGTAAATGGTCTGGTATTGTTTGTCAAGGAAAAGAGTGTTGTACTTTTTATTTGTAACCCACTTACAAAAGAAGTCATGACTTTTCGTGAACCTCCACGACCACCATCACTGCGAAGTTCAATATTCAATTGCGACTGCCCGAATGGTTTTGGGTTTGGCTTTTAGAGTTTTACTCATTCGTGGGCCACAAGCAGTCGTCTATACACTTGGATCATGGTAATGGGTTATTAATACTTAAAATATGCGTTGTACGTTTCATCAATCATTCGGGATCCCGTTACCATTGGTTGATTATGGCGATTGAGATGGAGAGTGGGTATAAAGAAGTTGAGGCTGAGAATGCCAATGATGGGGACGAGGTCGAGGCTGAGGTTCGGGTCCTAAAAGTTTGTCGTTTTGATTTTGGTAATCAAACATTTGAACAAATGGAGTGCCTTGGTGTGAATCCCAGACCGGATGATGGTGAACCAGTTTTGGGAGTTTGGAACAACCACTTGGCTCTTTGTTTTTCCACGCCTAGTCGTGATGATGCAACTCATCCTCAGTTTGCATAAGGAATGAAGTCGATGATATTTGGAGCTTGGCTATTCGTGTTCGTGCAGGGCGTGAGGTGAGTATAGAATTACTAGCTAATGGAGAGCATGTTAGGATCGGTTCTAGAGCTAATCTTGTGAGGGATGCAATTATGGTTTATAATGCGTCACCAACGGACTCATTTGACTCACTAAGTATGAGGGGAGAATTTCTTGTAGTTTTCATTGCTAATTGTTGTCTTTAGAGAATTAATCACCTACAGTTTGAGTTCATTTTGCGTGTTTAAGGTCGAAACAGTTACACTGCTGCCTTTAAATATAATGTTGAAGAATATTTTTTGTTTGAATGTCAGTTCGGTGATACTAATATCATATATGTGATATAAAGGTAATGTTAAGGATTTTTGGTGTTGGTCATTAAATAGGATTAAACAGTACTAAATAGTTATCATTTTGTGATTCTATTATAAGTCCATTCCATGGTCGTACCAAACAGGAGAATGAAGCATGTAAAATATTATTCCTTATTAGTACCAAACAATGGAATCTATACATATCTTTTCTTAGCCTATTCCCTTTCTATGTTATTCGATTCTCTCCTCCATTCTCATTCTTCATGATTCAATCGTACCAAACATCCCTTTAAGAAAGAAAAGTAGAACCAATGTGATGGGAAGAGACGACTCAAAAAGTAAATTCAAATACTGATGAAAGAAGTCTTTTGTACGAAGAGTATATGTAATCAACACCTCTTTAGCAAACAGATAATGGATACCACTACTTGATATTTAACTATCATGAATCATTTTCATAGATAGCATTAAAATCCAATGAGGCTTAAACATGCTCGAAAATATTGAGTAATAGCTTACGCTACAATCTTGATGAGTTGCTGCTCTATACGTTCATCATATATTCAAATTTCTTTCGTCTTTTAAGGTAAAAAATATATTCCGTTTGTACTTATGATGAAGTTTACTCTTTTGTTATATACTGAAGATTTGAATAATTCACATCACTATCGAAGTTAGATGGTGTGCTTGATTGCGCTTTTCTGCGCGCAATTTTTTCTTTCTTTTTGAATTTTGTATTAAATAATAATCGCGCGTTACTGCGGCGCATTTTTTCTTTCTTATTGTATTTTGTGCGGATTTATTTTTTCGGTCTCATAACATCACGCCTTTTAGTTTATTTGGGTTTTTTTTAATAAAGGAGGGAAGGAATAGTAGGGGATTTTTTTTTTGGACCCAGGCCGATGAAAATTGTAATAGTTAAATTAAAAGCACGTCTCGTATTTTTTTTTCTTCTTTTTTTAGCGAAAGAAGTGGGGGTGAGAGGGATTATTAAGTTTTTTTTTGGTGCGATGAATAAGTATCCATGTGGAAATAGGAAAAAAAGTTGGCTAACAGGTTGGACTAAACTTAAAAAATAATATAAAATTTACTTGGGCCGGGCCAAAGTAGAGCCCAAAAAAAAGTTGGGCTAGATGTTGGACTAAACTTAAAAAAAAATACTTGGGCCGGGCTAAAGTAGAGCCCCAAAAAAAAAATTAAAAAAATACTTGGGCCGGGCCAAATTTGAGCCCAAGTCAAACTTGACACTGTAGATGAACAGTGGTCTCCATAAGATATATTATGAATGTTAAGGATTTTTGGTGTTGGTCATTAAATAGGATTAAACAGTACTAAATAGTTTTCATTTTGTTATTCTATTATAAGTCCATTCCATGGTCGTACCAAACAGGAGAATGAAGCATGTAAAATATTATTCCTTATTAGTACCAAACAATGGAATCTATACATATCTTTTCTTAGCCTCACCCCCCAACCCCCCCCCCCCCACCCCCCCCCCTATTCCCTTTCTAAGTTATTCGATTCTCTCCTCCATTCTCATTCTTCATGATTCAATCGTACCAAACATCCCTTTAAGAAAGAAAAGTAGAACCAATGTGATGGGAAGAGAGACGACTCAAAAAGTAAATTCAAATACTGATCAAAGAAGTCTTTTGTACGAAGAGTATATGTAATCAACACCTCTTTAGCAAACAGATAATGGATACCACTACTTGATATTTAACTATCATGAATCATTTTCATAGATAGCATTAAAATCCAATGAGGCTCAAACATGCTCGAAAATATTGAGTAATAGCTTACGCTACATCTTGATGAGTTGCTGCTCTATACGTTCATCATATATTCAAATTTCTTTCGTCTTCTATATATTACTGATGCGTTGGTCAACAACCAACAAAAGTTCTCGTTTAGTTCTTCACTACTCCTACAGGAAAAAGTCACTTTCTGTCTAGAGGGAATAATTTGATTCTCAATCCAGAATGTCTCTATATTTTTTTATGAGCGTCTCTCTTATTATGATTTTTGGTTTCTCAATGGATTTAGTTTATTTAGAGTCGCTCCGATGCTTCTTCGGCCAAATACGATATACATGCGCAAGCTGTGCGAAAAACCGCTTCTTTTTTCCGGTTTTGAAACAACTTGGGCGAAATAGGTTCTACCGGGAAACCATGGATTTTTTAGTTTTCGCCATTGGTTACTGGTTGAGCCACTGGAATGGAATGAGATAAGAATCTCTGGAGATCTTTCCTCTCCACTTACTCGTAACAGGCTTTCCCTCTGTAGAAGACTTTTTTCGAATGGCATAATTGGGAGATTGATTCCTCGATCTACGAGTCAATTACTTGAATAAGTAATCTAACTAAACAACAGAATTACAAATTTCAAGAATTGCAATTGAATTTAGCCAAATGATTTGTTATTTATTATGAATGGAATTGTACAGAGATAGTTGGAAAACATAGAACTAATAGACTGATTACAACATGAGTAATGAATGCGTAATTATATGATGAAATTATGAAGAAATGAAGAGTAATTGCTTTTCCCGCCCAATATTGAGTTTGACTTTTCTGAGTTTGACTTTTTTGTTGACCTTATTTGACTTCTTATGTTAGCTCATATCAATTTTGAAAAATAATGTGATCCTGTAGTTCATCAATAAGCTCTTTAATAATGGGAATAGAAAACTTGTCTTTAATTGTCTGAGCAATCAGCCCTCTATAGTCTATACATATTCTCCAAGTCCCTTCTTTCTTTTTAACCATAACTATTGGTGAAGAAAAAAGACTTTGACTAGGCCTTATAACTCCACTTTTTATTAATTCTTTCACCATGACCTCAATAGCATCGTTCTGAGTAGGAGGATGTCTATAAGGTCTACTGGAAATTGGTTATGTACCTTTCTTAAGTATAATTTTGTGATCAAAATCTCTCATAGGAGACAGTGCAGTAGGAACAACAAAGACATCTTCAAAACAGGACAAGACATTTGCAATAGGAATATGAATACTTTCTGTGGTAGCAGCAGAGATCATGTTCAAAGATGTAGAAGGATATACACACAAAACCATGGATGACAAATGAGCATTATGCTTTGGTAATTGTGTCCCTTCCATCTATTGCAAAGCTGGTTTCTTAGTTCCCCTCAAAGCTACCTTCCTACCTTTATACTTGAATTCCATTCTCGATTCCTGAAAGTTAAATTGAATGTTGCCAGTGTAGACAACCATTGAACTCCTAACACCATGTCACAACCACCCAAAGGCAACAACATCACATCAATGACAAATTCCTCCCCATGTATCTACAAATTCCTCCCCATGTATCTCCTACTTGAACTTCTTGCACATGTACTTTGATGTGGGGTCTCGTAAAGACTTCTACAAGAAGTTTTACAACTCCTTAGGCAGTGTACCTAATCGTTGCAGTGTAGTATAGGCAAGACTCGGAGGTTGTTATCGTTCTCTAGGGGAATAGGGTGAGAAGTCTCGAACAAAGCTTAACCGAGATCTACAGGATTAAAAAGAGATTATTTGTGTATTTTTATATTTTATAGAAAGCAGATAAAATCAATGGTTTGAGAGGTTGGTTTATTTAACTAATTAATTAAACTAAATATAATATATTATACTGGTGATAACTTTATGATAAAATAATGTATTTACTTAATCATGCATTACTCATTAGATTGCTTCTCCTAATCCTGTTGCTTTGTCACACTCGTGATGATCTGTGTAAGTATTTCTTAAGTCATGAACGAATTACACGAACCCGCCGTCTATTTAATATTTCGTTAAGGCAACACACAAGTAATGTAGTATGAAGACTATTACAAGGCCCCTAAGAGTATATTAAATGCAATTGAAATATCTTAAAAGGGATTAACCATATTAAAGGTAAGGTAGTATGAAGACTGTTATCGATGGTATCCTTTCTACACTTCTCGCGTTTCCCTAGACGTCTATGCCAATTTAATATCTTATGGCTAGTTTTCTAAAGCCTAACGCGCACGTTCATCACAAGAAGCAACAGTAAAAGGATCTACAATCCAACTTTCATGCAATTATAAGCAAATACAAAAGAGGGTTTAGCATAACATGTTATAGATAAAGCAATAGCATAGATCAATCAAACAACACATAGATATATTGAATGATTAAAGATAAATAATCTTACTTGATTAAAACATGGATTAAGGTCAGTTACAATAGGAGTTTGAGGCCCTAAAGTCGGCCTAAAAGCTGACACAATACTTAGGGTTCGACTTCCAAAAGTTATACAAAGTTACACACTTAAAACCTTAAATTCGGTTTAATATATATAGAGAAATCGTCGCGACGATGTCCAATTATAATCGCGACGCCGTCACCAATGGAATCTTCTAGATCTGATTTGAGTCGGTTACGTCCTGACACCGTCGTCAATTTCCTGACGCCGTCACTAGATAGATCGCGACGCCGTCTCCACACTCCGTGAGTACGATTCTTCAAGAGATTTAGTGTAGGTCCGTAGTCTTGTCTGTTTCTTCTCCAAATGAGCCCAAGTCACGTGTATTTCCTCCAAATGTCATCAAAGTGCTAAAAACCTGAAAACCAACGATTAAGCACATAATCTGGGCATATTTACATGATTTAAAGGGTTAAATGACCCCAAAATAGTGTATAAAATGACACCTCATCAAATACCCCTACACTTGGGATTTACTTGTCCTCAAGCAAATGAGATTTTTTACCTAGACAATAGCAATTTTGAGGGCATTTAACCTACTCTTTAAAATCATTTTACAACACAACCTTTTAGACCTCGTAATTAAAAGCACGGAATGTATATACTAGCACCTCACATAAGTGTTTGAGATTCTCTCTTTCACTCGGGTGTATAATAAATTATAACAACTATGGGAAACGGAAAATTAACACTCATTACATGTCATAGCATATAAATTACCATAGGCTTGGTAAATGATCAAACCTCCACCGCTAGGCGCAAGCATTATTCATTACTATCAAAGAGGTCTTTTAAGGGTTGTGGGGTGTAGGAGTAAGATAACATTAACGGAAACAGAAACGGATGGGATACATTCGGGGAAGTGACTTTTGGGTGAATTTGTGGTGAAAGGGTTAGCTAATTATTTATACAAATACACGTTGGTTTGGTTGTTAAGCCAAGACTCAAAACAAGATATACAAACTCTACAAAACTCTACACCAATCTCCTTTTTTTTCTTCTTCTTGACTCTATGACAATATGAGCAAATGACAGCCTGCAATTTCTTTTTCACTGATATATAATTATATATATATATATATATATATATATATATATATATATATATTATATTTATATATATTTTATATTTATATATATATATATATATATAGAGGAGAGAGAGAGAGAGTGAGAGTTGGTTCAAATAGAAAGTGATTTTGATTAAAAACAGGATAGAAATTGTAGAAAATTCATTTATGTGTCATTAATTTATGTGTCATTAATATCATGTGAAAATGTGTCAATTGTGTGTCAGTTACAAGAAATTATGTGCAAGTGTGTCAACATTGTTAGCTAAAAAATTCATGTGTGTCAATAATAGCGTATTAATAGTGTGTCAACATCGCTAGTGTGTCCAGTTTACAAGTCGTTATGTGTCAAGTATGTAATTAACACTCAATTTAATTCATAATACATCACATCCAATTGACTAGAAATCATTTCTATTTATTTTTTTCTATTTGTAAACTTTTCACAATAATCTCACCCCTATATATTTATATATTATTATATATATATATATATATATATTTTTATTATATATTTTTTTTTTTTTTTTTTTTTTTTTTTTTTTATTTTAATATATATTTATATATATATATATTTATATATATATAATATTGTACACTTTTGCTCTGCCATTGCTTGAAAAGCATTTATTACATCTGGGGGGTTTATAGATACACCCCTACACTTGAACTTTTACATACTCGATAATTACAATCTAACTAATGACCCGAATTGAGGTGGATCAACATAACATGGAGCTTATTGAGCTCTATTGGGGGTAATAAATTACTTCTTCCCCAATTCTTCATAAGATGAATACTACATGGATCTGAATCGTCTCAAAACTGTATTTACAGGATAAAGACTTTGAAACATGTACTCAATAAGTAACCTTGGTTAAAACCTGTTTTACTAAACTTTGAAAATAGTGAGTTTCATACAGGGTAGGACTAAGGCGATTTGGGTGTAACGATTGGTTTAAGGGTTAACAATGATCTTCATTAATAGTCCGACTTAACCAGAAAATTACGAGAATCGTGAAAAAGGATAGACTTGAAAGGTTGTACTAGGGGTATCATACACTAAAAATGAGTGTATGGCAAGGGTGTGGATTAGTTACATGGTCGGTGTGACCATCATAACAATTACAGGTTTAAAACATGGGTTAATCCTAGTGTCTCTTTTCTAGCAAATCTAATATCACTTTGCGGTCTCGGGATGTGTCGCAAAAAAATAGTTCTAGAATTTTAATATTACTGTCGGTACACACTTATAATTAAAATCGATACCAATGTTCCAAAATAGGCGGACAAAGTCATTACGTACACATCCGTTATGACGGTATTTACACATTTGCTGCATTCGAACCTTAACATCGAACAAGCTAAAGGTATATACTTATTGGGTATCGAAATAGATACTCGAATTTCCTAAGATCTAAAAGGCGATACCTCAATTTTTTGGGGTGGAATTCTAAGGGTTTTTGTGCTAGTCCTATAAATTCCTATCCATGAGACGCTATTAATACTTGGTTTTCGTCGGTATGTGTCATAATTTTTTTTTAATTTGGGTTAAAATTACCTTTTATGCTATGTTTTGATATATTACCCATCATTTTAAGGAATAAGCAAATGGAAAATGAAGGAATAGTTTCTAAGGCTTATTTTCCCCTACACTTAAGTTGAACATTGTCTCATGTTTAAGAATGTCCGTCATGACGAATAAAGGGAAAGAAACCAAGTAAAAAAAATCTTAAGTACCTCCATGGTTGCTCATAATTGAGATGAAATATGCGATTGGTGGTTAAATGTCCTTCAAGAATATCCATTGAAACTTCTAAGAACTTCAAGACTTCATTCTCATCAAATATACTATAATCAAAGACAAAGACAACTACACCAAGCATAAAATCGGCGGGTTTTAGATATATATACAGACGAGGTTTAGGTTTTTGAGTCTATGAAAGCAGTAAACATAATGTAGGTTTATGCAGGTTTATAAAAGAATTACAAATTTTACAGTTGTGCTCGAAACTATTTTTTCGAAAAATTGAAAATTTTCAAATTTTTTCTATTTTTTTTTTTTTTTCTCTGTAGGGGGGCTAATGACGACGTCAGGATAATTCTGACGCCGTCTCTGCCTCTGAGCTAAATTTTCTTTTCGTTTTCTTAAAAAAATCTTCCTGCACGCGGTTATTATAAGTTATTTCCTGTACGAATTGGTGCATGATTCTGTGGTTGTCATACAATCATATGACTCGAAACTGACACGAATTAATCTAAACAATTTATTTAATATGTTTGAATTGGTTCTTAAAAACCGGATATTTCCTACTTCTTATTTGGTTGCCAAAATAATTTGATTGAAATTAAACGAGGTTAAAGGGACATAAGCAAGCATGATTTACATAAATGATGAATTCAAAATAAAAGAACAAATAAGAAGAATTATAAAACATGACACTCCTAATTATGCGGGAAAAAATAAAACATTGGCGTTGCCTCCCAAGAAGAGCGTTTCGTTTTTTTGAGTATTGTGCTTGAATCGAAGTCATAAGTCCTTACGTGACTTCTCCTTCTTCTTCTACGTTGACATAGAGCGGGACGCTTGTTTTTAAAGTTTTTGCTCCTAAATTGGTCGAACTTCATTTTTTTCTGTGATGTTTTTATCTTTCTCCATTCCATGACTAAGCATATTTCACACGTTATAGTGGGGGCTATAGGCTCTATATCATTCTTAATCCCTTTCTTGATCTTACAAAGGGATTTAGGTATCCTATGGAAACTTATCTTACTCTTTCCAAATCTTAGAGTTATGGTGCCCTTATCGAATCAAACTCACGGTTAGCCATTGTCAAGAATGGTATTCCTAATGATTAAAGGGCCTTTTTCGTCTTCCTTTATGTCTACAAATCATGAAGTCTACTGAGGTACGCATAAACACCAACTTCAACTAATACGTCTCTGCTTTCCTAACGGGTATATAAGGATGGCTAGCTAGGGGAAAGTCTAAAGTCTGTCTCAGCATGCATTGTTCGTCGGTAGTTTTATGTTGGTGGAGAGAGGCATGACAATTCACGTCGGTCCTTGGTTACTAAGGCGATCATGTGTTTCAGGCCTATATTGTTAAGGGTATTTCAAAGTTTCCTCCAATGTCCTCTTTCTTTGTTATCTTTTTCTTGGGATTTGCTTAGTAAACTGCCCTCCTAGTGACAAATTTATAGGTCTTACCTTATTATTTTCTACCCGGAACTCCTGATAGGGAGTCATTAACATCATGATTATCAACGAGTCCCTCGATTGTTTTTCATTGATCTATGCTTAGGTAATACTCTACATCGTGAGAGTTGGGTGTCCTCACTGCTTTTCTTTCTCAACTCTCTTGATTGGCTCGTATTTGGTCCTATTTTCAGCTCCATTCTCTGTCTCGGCTTTCTTTACTGGCATATCCGTATCTGACCCGTTAGTTTTTTTAATGCCGTCTCCGATAGCTACGTCATTTTTGTCACTCTTTTCTTCCTCTCCTCTGGTGAGAGAGATAGAATTTACGTTTTTGGTGACGGGGGATTTAGCCTCTTCTCTGATCAACACTTTTTCAAGAGTCCTGCTAGTTGTGAGTTCTTTAAGAATCCCGAACATTTCAGCCATCCTATCATTGATCTCCTCTCGTTGTTTGAAAAAGGAATTCTTAAATCTTTCAATTCTTTTCGGTGTGTGTGCCATGTTAGTCCCGTACTCGAGCCTCGCTAAGTGGTTCATAACGCACTAGGGCCTGAGGGTTTGGGACTGGTCGTTTAAGAAAAGTGATCGGGGTCTGTTTTGGGGGCTCATTTTGGTTTGCGAGCGGAGGGTTGAATAAACTGGCTTCAGCATAGCTTAAGGGACGTGCGTTGACTAGGTTAGGTGGTCGGTTGCGACCCCTTTGTATGAAATTTTTATGGTCTTCGAGCTCAAGAAGTCTTCGGTCAGGTGTTTTGAGGTGCTTTGGGGTATAGAAATGGCCTTGACCGGTTTAACGAAGTTCTTTGAGTCATTCCAGCCCTCATGGTCATAGAGGGCGAGGTTCTCAATGATTTCCCAAGATTCATCTGCATTCTTATCGCTGAGTTTGCCGCCGGCAGCGCGGTCAATCTCTCACTTAATATGAAAGGAGACATGAACATAAAAAAATTGAATTTAAGCCAACGATCAATGCCATGATGAGGGACTTTTTTATAGTAAGTCCTTGAAACGAGTCCATGGCTTCTTGACGACGTAGATTATCCATGATGTTGAACATCAGGAATTCGTTACGGAGTTTTGCAGTCCTTTTCGATGGGAAAGAATTAAGCAAGGAAACGAGTAGTAAGATCCTCCCATGTGGTGATGGATCATGCTGGAAGAAGTTCAAGCCTATTTGCTAGCTTGATCTGCAAAGGGATAATTATATAATGCATGCGCGTTCTTTCCTATTTGCACTATCAGTCAAGTGAGTCCACAAGTTTTAAGAAATCCTTAAGGTGTTGGTTTGGATCCTCGGACCGAAGTCCGTGGAATGAGCATTCGTTTTGCACCAACCGGATGGTGTCGGATCGAAGAGGTACCACATTGTTCCCTACGGGGAGCTCAATGGTATTCCTGTAGCCCTCGTAGCTAGGTTTGGAGTAATCTCCAAGAGTACGGATAGGATTTTCGTCTCCCATGTGGTTGACGAAAATGGATTACGAAATAAATAACACAAAATGATAGACTACAAGAAGCTAATATATGATTTAAAATTCTCACTTGAAAGGATTCAAGCGAGTAGAACTAAGCTAAACTAAGTTCGAAACCTAACTATTCCCGGGCAGTGGCACCAAAAACTTGATGCGGTTGTCGTTAGACTTCAACAAGAAGTTTTACAACTCCCTAGGCAGTGTACCTAATCGTTGCAGTGTAGTATAGGCAAGACTCGGGGGTTGTTATCGTTCTCTAGGGGAATAGGTTGGGAAGGCTCGAACAGAGCTTAACCGAGATCTACGGGATTGAAAGAAGATTATTTTTGTATTTTTATATTTTATAGAAACTCAGATAAAATTCAATTGGTTTGAGAAGTGGTTTGATTAACTAATAATTAAACTAAATATAATCTATTCTATAGTAAATAATTGATAACTTTATGATTAAAATAAAAAGTATTACTTAATCATGTATTACTCATTAGATTGCTTCTCCTAATCTGGGCATATTCCCGGGCAGTGGCGCCAAAAACTTGATGCGGTTGTCGTTAGACTTCAACAAGAAGTTTTACAACTCCCTAGGCAGTGTACCTAATCGTTGCAGTGTAGTATAGGCAAGACTCGGAGGTTGTTATCGTTATTAGGGGAAATAGGTTTTGTGAAGCGATCGAACAGAGCTTAACCGAGATCTATGGGATTGAAAGAAGATTATTTTTGTATTTTTTTATTTTATAGAAATCAGATAAAATCAATGGTTTGAGAAGTTGGTTTGCTTAACTAATTAATTAAACTAAATATAATCTATTCTACTAGTGATAACTTTATGATAAAATAAAGTATTTACTTAATCATGCATTACTCATTAGATTGCTTCTCCTAATCTTGTTCCTTGTCACACTCGTGATGATCTGTGTAAGTATTTCTTAAGTCATGAATGCAAGACAGAACCCGCCGTCTATTTAATATTCTGTTAAGGAAACTAAGTAAGGTAGTATGAAAACTATTACAAGGCCCTTAAGAGGGATCAACCATATTAAGGGGTAAGGTAGTATGAAGACTGTTACCGATGGTATCCTTTCTACACTTCTCGCGTTTCCCTAGACGTCTATGCCAATTTAATATCTTATGGCTAGTTTTCTAAAGCCTAACGCGCACATTCATCACAAGAAGCAACAGTAAAAGGGATCTACAATTTCAACTTTTATGCAATCATATGCTAATATCAAAGGAGGGTTTAGCCTAACTTGTTATAGATAAGCAAGAGGCATAGATCAATCAAACAATACTTAGGATCATATTAAATGATTAAATATTAAATAATTTACTTGATTAAAATCATGGAGTTAAGGTCAGTTACATTAGGGTTTTGAGGCCCTAAAGTCGGCCTAAAAGCTGACACAATACTTAGGGTTTGGATCCCAAAAGTTATACAAAGTTACACACTTAAAACCCTAAATTCAGTTTAATATATATAGGGTAATCGTCGATGACGCGACTCAGTTTTTGTCGCGACGCCTTCACCTATTGGAATTTCTAGATTGTTCTGTGTCGGTTCATTCTGACGTCGTCCTTAATTTTTGACGCCCGTCAAGAGATAGATCGCGACGGCGTCGCTTTATGCTTGCGACGCCGTCTCCACACTTTGTGAGCACAATTCTTTAAAAGATTTGGTGTAGGTCCGTAGTCTTGTCTGTTTCTTCTCCAAATGAGCCCAAGTCACGTGTATTTCCTCTAAATGCCATTCAATGCAAAAAACACTAAAAACCAACGATTTATCACTAATCTGGGCATATTTGCATGATTTAAGGGGTCAAATGACCCCGAAATAGAGTATAAAATGACTCCTCATCTACTTGTTAACTTTGCACCACCAAAATATCCATTTTCATAGGACAAGTGTTACTCAATTGACAACCTACTTTTTGCTTAGTAAATATCTAAAGAATGGGCAAAGTTCTGCTTCCCTACATGGCATTTAACTTCTTTATGGTTTGAAGGTTTTGCGCCATTCGAACATGTAAAGAAACTTGTGGTGTATGAATTAATAATTTCCCTGTACTTTTCACTAATTTATTCTTACCAGATGTATGTGCACTATCCTCATATCATGTTTTTTAACATTTGCCACCACTTTCAAATTTTATAGGTCCTGGTGGGTACTTTTATCACGGTAAAAAAAGAGTATTTAGCTCTTCCTTTCTTGATATTTCCTTTTGTGTCATTGTCTTTTGGGAAAAGGTGTGTTAAAACTAGTCTTTTGGTAGTAAGTGCGTGTTTGGACAGGCAGTTGCCTAAACCAAATTATGTTTTGAGGATTATGTGTTTGCTGATTAGTTATGAACCTAGGAGTGGGTAACAAATGTGACTTATAATTTTGGTTGTTCACCTTATTAGCAACTTCTTGGATTTTGGACAACTGATACATTTCAGCCAAAGTCTTTGGTTTAAACATCATAACTGCTAATTTCACATCAATTTGCAACCCATCAATGTGAAAGCTTATCTGCTGATCTATAGGCAAGTCTACTCTACTAATCAGCTTATCACAACCACCCAAAGGCAACAACATCACATCAATGACAAATTCCTCCCCATGTATCTGCCACTTAAACTTCTTGCACATGTACTTACTTGTTAACTTTGCACCACCAACAATATCTACTTGCCATGACAAGTGTTACTCAATTTGACAACCTAATTCTCAGCCTTAGTCAATTTATAAATAAAATGTGGCAAAGTTTTGAATCCCTTCTTGGCCAGTAAACTCTCATGTTTGAATGGATTCAACACCATTCAGAGATGTAAAGGAATTTTGTGTGTATACTAATAACTTCCCCTGTGAACTTTCTCAACCTGATTTCTTATTCTACCAGATGTAAGTGGCCACTATTCATAACATGTATTATACAAATCGGCCACCACTTCCAAATTGAATCTTGACCCTACATGGGTGTCCCAGGTGTGTACTTTTGATACCGTAAAAACAGAGAATTTAGCTCTTCTTTCTTGAAAATTCCTTTTGTGTCAATTGTCTTTGGGATAAAGTGTGTTAAAACTAATTTTGGTAGCTTAGTGTGTTTGGAATAAGGCAGTTGCTTAACACAATGTTTTTTTTTAAGGATTATTGTTGTTTGCTGATTAGTATGAACTAGGGATAGGTGGGTAACAAGGTGACTTATAATTTTCTTGTTCACATTATTAGCAACTTTTGGTTTTGGACAACTGATACATTATTAGCCAAAGTCTTTGGTCTAAAATCATTACTGTTAATTTCACATCAATTTGTAACCCATCAATGTGAAGTTATCTGCTGATTATATGCAAAGTCTACTTTACTAATCAGATTATCAATAGCATTTTTGATACTCCTATATAGTGCCTAATACCTTACATTCTTCATTTTAGACATTGTATCTTATAGGATTACCCTATCTCTGTATAATACCTCGTTATACTGATCCAAACTAACATTTCACCCATGCCTTAATGAACTACTTGTGCCACATACTAGCAATATCAAAAAGATGAATAGAAGCAAGTTGTACCATATGAGGATCTAAAACATTATCAATCACAAAGAATTGTTCACATTTATACAACCATCCCCTCACATCATCTCTTCCAAACTTTGGGTCTTGCAGTTACCATACTTTTATTACCAGCACCACTTAATGCATTGTTGATAACTGTAGTTAATTCAACTCTAACCCTTTCCATAGCTGAATCCATTTGACCAGACAT
>BQNB010136988.1:6688-17921 GCA_026074375.1 Tanacetum coccineum
ATCTAAAAACTCATATACCTTTTCATTAAATGTAAAAGGGTATTAATGGAATTTCACATCTAAGTTTTTCAATAAACCGATCGTAATTAAATTTATAAAACACACATCTTTGTTTCTCTCCCTTCATCAGATCCACTCATTGATTAATCGGTGGCATTGTTATCTTAATATGATAATCGTAGATTTTAGTTATTTTAGTTGAATGGTGTTTAGATCTGGTTTAACTTGTATTTGTTTACATTGGATTTAACTTGTAAAGGTTTCATACAGATGAGACTTTTGAAAGTATGCATTTCTGACTTTATATTTTTATTGGGTTTAAAAATATTTTTTTAGTAGAACAAGTGATGACTACACAATTGTACGCAAGAAACATATGTAAAATTAAAATAAAAAATATATATATATGCATTTTTTTTTGAAAACATGTATGTTAAAAGACAAATATTAAATTTAAAAAAAATAATTTCAAAAAGTACTTGATTTTAAAAATGTTTTTTAAATAAAAAATTCAAAAAAGTGAAATTGTGTTTTACTATTGATAATACTAAATTTTTATTGATTTTAAAACATGTGTACTGACTAAAAAATACAAAAGTAGAAAAAAGTATTATTTTTTAATTCCTAAATTTTAGGAATTAATAAAAAACGTTTTTAATTAAAAAAGTGTAAATTTTTTTTTTAAATTCCAAAAAATAAGTGATTTAAAAACGTTTTTTATTTAAAAAAATAGAAAAAAAAATAAAAAATATTAGCCGTATATAAATAAAGTCAACCGTCAACATTCATTAAAAGTCAAGACATTTATTAGTCATTCATTTGTATTGGCATAAAAATGTGATTGACTAATCGTAGTTCATTAAAAGTCAAGACATTTATTAGTCATTAATAAAGTCAACAATCAACATTTATTAAAAGTCAAGACATTTATTAGTTATTTATTAGTCAGTATGTAAAGTATGTAATAGTAGTCGATATGTCCCACCTAGCCATCCTTGGAAATATTCACCACACCAACCAAAGTGATTATACATTTAAAGAATACATAAAAACGTGCACATATGTTTTAATGAATTTGATGAGAGCGTGCACGTGTGTTTTTTGTGAAAAGACACTTAGTTTATATGACTTTATTTTAGATTAGTCATGAACTGATTGAGATTTAATTTTTTGTTTCGAGACACGTTTTATGTTTTTTGTGCTTTAGTCACGAAGTTTATGTGGTCATTGGCAGATGCATATTTTTAGAAGGCGTGCACACATGTTATAATGAATTTGATGAGAGCGTGCACAGCGTACACGTATATTCGTGAAAGAGTACACATATGTTCTTGGAAGAGTGCATATGTGTTTTTGGAAGGGTACTCGTATATTCTAATAAAGTTGATGAGAAAGTGAAGCGTGCACGTATGTTCGTGGAAGAATACACATATGTTCTTGGAAGAGTGCATATGTGTTTTTGGAAGGGCACTCGTGTGTTCTAATAAATTTGATGAGAAAGTGAAACGTGCACGTATGTTCGTGGAAAAGTGCACATATGTTTTTTGAATGACGTGTATATTTTTAACAAGATAAATTTATATTTGAATTGTATTTCATTTTGTATCAAATTTTGTGTATATTATTTATGTTTTGGTTTGTTATAAATTTAGAGGCTACATGTACATGGTTATGTTTTTGGTTATAAGTTTAAAAGATTAAAGAATGTACATCAGAAACATATATATGCATATAAACATTTTTTTTTAGTAGAACAAGTGAGGTACCTACACATGTATAGCAAGAAACCATATGTAAAATTAAAAAAAAATTAGAATATATATTGCATTTTTTTTATGAAATCATGGTATGTTAAAAGACAAATTGAAAATTAAAAAAAAAATAATTTTAAAAAGTACATGATTTTAAAAAACATTTTTTAAATAAAAATTCAAAAAAAAGTGAAATTGTTTTTTACTTTTATTAATACTAATTTTTTATTGATTTTAAAACATGATGTAAATGACTAAAAAAAATGCAAAAGAGAAAAAAGTTATTATTTTTGTATTCTTTTAATTTTTAGGTATTACTTAAAAACATTTTTACAAAATAAAGTGTAATTTTTTTTAAATTACAAAAAAAAATTTTAACAAATAAAAGTGATATAAAAACGTTTTTTTATTAAAAAATAGAAAAAAAGTAAAAAAATATTAGCGTGTATAAATTCAAAGTCAACGGTCAACATCATTAAAAGTCAAGACATTTATTAGTCTTATTTTGAATTGGGCTAAAAAATATGATTGACTAAATATACATTTTCAATTAAATAAAAACATTTAATATTATAAATTATGGATTTGCGTTGAAAGGAGTTCTGTAAAGTTCAAGGCTTACAATGTAGTTTCTCATTATTAAAGCGTCCCATATATATATATATAACTTTATATATATATATATATATATATATAATATTTTATATGTATATTTATATATTTATAATATATATATATATATTTACGCTCTATATATATATATATATATATAGTATGTTTGTTATATGTGTATATATATATGTGTGTATATATATATATATAAATATACATACACATATATATATATGTATACACATATATATATATATATATATATATATATATATATATATATATATGTATATATATATGTTATATTATGTATTATATATATATATTATTACACACACGCTCATATATAATAATACTTTATAAATATATATATATATATATATATATATATATATATATATAGTCATATATATATAAATATATATATATATATATATTTATTTCATATAATATCAATTATATGAGTTATAGTGGAGGTTCTTTTCAGACCAAATAAATGTACAGAATCTGCGAGAAAGAGAACCCAATCTAAACCTTCTTTTTTTTGATCAATGGTTATAAATAATCATGGCTTAAGGTTAATAACTGATAAATTTAGTGTTAATTATACAATGAATAAAAGGGTATTTATGGAATTTTCTATCACCCTCTAAATTTAGGATCTGACAAAAGGGTTAATAACCGCCCCCTCATCTCCTACTTTCTTTTATCTGATGCATCTGAAAATATTCGATGTGTGTAACTAGCGAACCTTCGATCTACACCCCAAGATTTCAAATCTGTGTTATCAACACCCCAACCTTTGATCTATGTAACCAACACCCTCAACCTTCGATCTGTGTATTCAACACCCCAAATCAACGCTTTATCCAGTGGTGGTGGTTTTGTTAAATAATTGATTTGGTGACGGTATGCGGATTATGAGTGAACAAATAAAAAATGTATGCACTTTAATTTACTCATATGAATCAGTCGATTGTTTCTTCGATCTCTCAATGCTTTTATGGGATGTGACAAAGGGTTTTCTTATTTTAATATGTATTTCGAAAAATTGTGTTTGCTTTTATGGACAGAATAATAAAAGAAATCATTGATTTCTATTATGCTTTATAATTTGTTACTTGTCTAAGAATGTGTCGCTTGTGTAATAAAAATACATGTGCACAAATAATATGCGTGCATGATCGTTTGGTTTTGTTAAATGTTAAGACAAAAGTTGAATAGGTGTGTAGAATAACCGGCATATGATTAGTAAATATACTTTGTAAACAAATACGCTTGTTTCGTTTTCTTGTAAATAGTGAGTGACTCAGCCTTGTGTTTGTAGAAGAAAACAAGGAGGGGTTTTGGATTAGTAGCAAAGTCTGATTGATGTGTAGTGATTGCAATGAAGTATCATTATTCTTTACTTCTTGTAGCCATACATGATATACATGTTCTGTTACTATGTTGATATTTCCTTAATTATTTTTACTTCTTGTAGCTATACGTGTTATACATATTGGAGATATATATTGCATAGTGATTGGCATGACCATCTTGATACTTATATTAAATTGTGCATTTTTTTGTATAGAATAGATGTTGGAGGTCAAGCTAAATTTTCAATGCTTTAAAACGGTTACGGAGGCAATGGAAATCTGCATACTAGAAAATCAGTTGAAGAAAATTAAAGATGACAATCGAGAAATAGTTTATGCATATGTGTATACCCCAAGACAGTTGCATCCAACAAAGACTAACGACGGAAACACATGTGCATGCTTACAATAGAGCTGAATTGAATAATGGTGTGTGCAGGCGAAGACAACGATGGTGCACATGTAGTGATGATGCACAAGTTGATATGGATGCTTCTGAATTGTGCACATGTTGATATGGGTGCTTCTGAATTGTGCTTAAAGATAAAAATGTGCATCTATATATGTCCGTATACATGTGCATACACAGTAGGAAGCTCTACACAATATTAATTGTTTTTGTAACTATATGTATTTTGTAACTTAATTTGATCTTAGTGTAGTATAATTCAAAGTGAAGGACGTAGACGTTTATATTCTTAAGTTGCAAATGTGATTGCACTCAATGTTATCTATTGTTTCATGAACATTCTTACATGAGCTAAACGAAAATGAGATATCTATACACATGTGCACATTTTTATTAAAGATACAACACATATGCAATACTCAGTTTTTGAGTGATATTCAATTTAAAAAGTAAAACATACTAAAAATAAAAACATTTTTTTAATTTCCTAGAATTATGGAAGTAAGTATTACGAATTTAAATCAAACATTAAAAAAATAAAAAATTTGTTTTTACTATTATACCCTTTTCAATAAAAAGAAATTATTTATTATAAACAATTAAATGATTGGCTCACGTTTGTTTCTCCCGCAGTTCTGTACAATTATTTGGTTCTGAAAGATCTCACCCAAATTATATATATAAATATATAATATATATATATATATATATATATATAATATATATAATATATAATATATATATATATAAATATATAAGAGATTCCATAAGGAACATGGTCAAAAAAAAACCGCTTCATCTTGTCCATCCATTTTATTTTCATCTAATGGTTTTAAAATTAATTTTTATTTTAATTAATTAAAAAACTCCCAAACTCTCTTTCACCCTATTTTTTTAAAAATTAAATATCTCACAAACCGTTAATTGTTACGCAAAACGAAACATACCATCGCGACGAGAATTAAATCATCTTTCTATAGACCGGCACTTCTATATACTTTCAACGAACTTTTTTTTCGATTTTATTTCTCAGCCACGTCTGGAAAAATCTCTTGTGATTTCATAAAATCACATGTGATTATGATACAAATCTCATGTGATTTTTCCGGACGTGATTGAAAAAAAAATTCAAAAAAAGAGTTCGTCAAAAGTATATAGAAGTGCCCTCTATAGAAAGATAAAAAAAAAATACTCGTTTTGATACTTTCGACGAACTTTTTTTCTGATTTTTTTTCAATCACGTCTGAAAAAATCACATGAGATTTGTATCACAATCTCATGTGATTTCATAAAATCACATGTGATTTGTGATACAAATCTCATGTGATTTTTTAAGACGTGATTGAAAAAAAAACTAAATCGAACAAGAGTTCGTCGAAAAATCACATCTGAAAAAAATACGTCAGAAAAATCACATGGATATGTATCACAATCTCCCTTGATTTCATAAAATACACATGTGATTTGTGAACAAATCTCATGTGATATTTGACAGACGTGATTGAAAAAAAAAAAAATTCGAAAAAAGAGTTCGTCGAAAGTATATAGAAGTGCCCTCTATAGAAAGATAAAAAATTACTCGTTGCGATACTTTCGACGAACTTTTTTTCCGTTTTTTTTTTCAATCACGTCTGAAAAAATCACATGAGATTTGTATCACAATCTCATGTGATTTCAAAAAATCCCATGAGATTTTTTCTGACGTGATTGAAAAAAAAAATCGAAAAAAGTTCGTCGAAAGTATATATAAGTGCCCCTCTATAGAAAGATAAAAAAAATACTCGTCGCGATGGTGTATTTTTTTCGTTTAACGATTTATCGTTTGCTAGATATTTGAGTTTTAAGAAAAAAGTGGGAAAGTGAATGATGAAAAAATGAGTGGTTAGGATTAACCCATTTTTTTTTTTTTTTTTTTTTTTTTTTTTGCACCTTGTTTTTTTGAGGACTCACTCATATTATACATATATATATATATATATATATATATATATATATATATATAAATATATATATATAATATATATATATAAATATATATATAATATATATAATATATATTATATAAATAAATAATATATATATATTTATATTTTATATATTATATATTATATATAATTAAATATATATATATATTATATATTTAAAATATATATTTTTATATTTTATTATTATTATTATTATTATTATTTATATTTTATTATATATAAGAGGATGTATGCCACATCACTAATCCTACTAATCACCTCCTTATTCCATGTCATTATTAATTCTTGCCATGTCATCATAATTTAGGTAATATAGTTTAGATAATTTAGGAATTAATTTACAGAAGATATCAATCACCAAAAAACTTCAAAAATCTCCTAACGATTCATTCAAAATTCTAAAAAACCCTAATAAACGTAAATCCTCCAACGAGTCCTTCAAAAATCCCAAAAAAAATTTAATCTCATCGTGTAAAAAAAACCAATATTTGATCTTCCCAAACCGGCCTATCCATACTGGGTTGATTGAGTAAACCCAATCATTATTGTAATCATTCCGTTAAATTCATAAGAATGAGGGAAATTAATGATCAAGATTTTAGAAGGTTTGAGGTGAGTAATTTACTTTTAAATAACACCATGTGAGATTAAAAGAATTCACTTTTCCAGTATCATAAACCTTATTTGATATTCATTTCGCAATAGTGAAACATGTTGGAAGTTTGATAGGTCCCTGATGTTTGCATTTGTTTTCTATAACTCATTCTTTTGCACACTCATTGTTGCAGGACACAAACAAATATATTCCTGTTAGTGGACTATGAAGAGAATACACACAATACGAGATCAAAATCTCATAGCTTTTTATGATCTTCTAAAAAACGGGCACACATCAATATTAATGTTCAAATTATTTATAATTAATTGCAGGAGAGTGACTCAAATATGTTTGACACATTCACTACGGTAAACCTGTTAATCAGCATATTTCTAAGGTATGCGACACAGCTTGAGCTAAGTCCAACTGCTCGGACACCCTCACCACCTTTCTGCTGCTTTTATCAGCCTCTTCGGTCAAATAACCGACTTTCATTAAAGCTTCTCTTTGAGCAGCTTCTACAAATGCAACAGTTTCATCATTCACATCCGGATATTACTTTTTTGCTTCCATATAAGCTCACAATTAGGCAAGCGACATGCTAACTTTAGACATAGGAGCATGTAAGCATAAGATAGTAATGATCATTGGAGATATCAACCACCGAAAAATATCAGCTACCACTAATAGGCTTTGCATAGATTATTGTAATACAAACTTATACATACGCAAAAGAACTCCTGCTCTAGGTAACACTTTAAATTTAAAGTTCCAATAGTGTTAAAGGTATAACTTATTTCCTATATGTTAACATTATTGGTGTATTTAGACTTAGGAGCACGAGCATCAAATTATGGTATTGTAGATCAGATCCGTTTGACTGACTAATTAACGCTTATTTAGTATGGGCGTCATTGTCTGCAATAGAGTATTTCATGTTTGGATATAGATGCAATCACACAGTAGACATTTATCAATTATTTCTTATGCCTAATTGAGAATTTATACATATGATTTTGTAGTTACAGAACAATTCCCGGAACCCGAATCAAAAATACATGAACCAAAGATAATGGCAGATCCAAACGATGATATTAGTGTTATCAAAAAAATTCCCGCACAACCTAAAGCTGATGTATCTGAACCAGATGTTAATGGACATGTTGAACCAGAGGTCGTGTAGCTGCTGCATCACAAGATGTATGTTTTGATTATCGTGTTGATACTTTAATTATATGGAAATTTTGAAGCTTGCTAACATAATCTGATCTTGCTATAGGATGAAGCCATTAATGCTGATTCACATGAAGACCCGAGGTTGTGACAGAGAACTTTATCAACTTTTTATCACTGCCAAATAGAATGGTAACATTTGCAACTTAATTTCTACTTGATGAAATGTTAAAGAGCGTCTTAGTCTCTGTAACGGACCTGGATATTTCTAATATAATGTTTGTTTTTGTGTCAAGTATCTTTTGGGGACCATCTGCAGATCATTGCACAAGCGAGATGGAAACGGTTAGTTCATTTGTATCTGCTATTCTGACTCAAAGTTGGTTTACGTCATCATAAGCATATGTTCCGTTTTCAAGTTTGAAATCTTTTTCGGTAAGTTTTGCCTTCAAAGCTTCAAGTTCAGCTTTTGATTATTCCAAATTCGCTTCTAAGGTTGAAACTTTTTCACCTGATTCAGATCGTGTTTGTTCCACAAGCTCATAAGCACTTCGAATCTGCAACGTGCTTTGGTATCTTTTTTCAGCTCCAACGAATTGACTACATAACTTTTCAACTTCTATTTTCACACAGTTAAGCTCTTCTTGATCATCGACAACAACGTCATCATTACCTTTCGGATTAACATCCTTCGCTTCAAGTTTGCTAACAAGCCCTTCCAATGAATCCGCTCGAGCATTCGATTTCTCCAATTCGAGGGATAAAGAATTCATAAGCCTCTATAGCTTTTAGTTTTTCCATCCTGAGTGTCTCCTCGGTTGACTTTAAAGTTTCCAGCTGTTCACGGGTTTGGCTCATGAATGCCAAAGCTCTGGCTTCGGAATCTTTCGAATCATTTAGTTAAATTTTGAGTTCGTCAACTAAACGAAGTATTTCAGATAGCTCAAGCCTTAACTTCAGCATCTCATCATGAACGGAATCGGCATATTTAGCTTGTGTAGCTTTAGACTCCGACACCTTTTCAAGCTGAATCTTGAGCTTCTGGATCTCATTCATAACTGAAGCTAAAGCAGCGGAGTCCATCGAATGGTGTTTCTGGACAGACTCGAGCTCAGACTCCCATTCTCTATCTCGGTCCCGTAAGATCTTTCTAAGTTCTTGAAGTCGGGATTCTTTAGAAGCTGAAATATCGTCAAGTTGCTTTTCTGATTCTTGAAGCTTTTCTGACATTTTCGCAAGCTGTTTCTTGTGTATGATTATTCACAGCAACAACTTCAATCTTTGCTTGTAGACAATCTATCATACAAAACCGCATTATGTTCGTTGTGTCAACCCTGATACTCTTCTGAAGCCTGATATCTTCGAGAATCAAAATATAATGCAACAACTTCGATGTGGGGTAAGTTGGACAATTTGGACATTGGCATAAAAACTGTTTTTTGGTATTGAGATTGGATATTCATGAAATTTACAATGAGTTATGGAGACAATCAGAATTAGTACTGTTGGGTTTCCTACGCGTAAACCTTTTCATGAATTTATAGAGCGATTTAAAATTCTTGCACCTAATGTTGTGAAAAAGAGGTAAATGCTTTTTTACTTCACTTGCAAATTCAAAGATGATCAAGTTCCCTCTAATATCTATGCAAAACATATCTTGATTTTATCTTTATAATGTTTAACTGTACCACTGATGACATCAGTGTTCAAAGATGCTATTGAAGAAGGCTGTCCAAAAAGGTTATCTTATTCCGATACATTCAGCTAAAATACCATGGAAAAATTATATCTTTTAGTTTATGTTCAGCTTGAGAAATACCTATCCGAGCTACATGATTATAGTCATATTTGCCGCACACAAGATATGTTTCTTATATATATGGCCTTCTTTTCTTTGTTCACTAGGAGCCTCAGAAATACAGATATTTTCTTGGAGCATTCTGGGATAAGGTAAACTTCCATCGCTGTAGTATGCACATCAGAAGGTTTTTTATCCCGGCTTCACTTTGTCACATGTATGCGGGACTATTTATTTTGTCAGGCTCTATTAAGTCGACTCAGTAAAGATGCAAACATATTTGATGATGAGGAACTTTAGTGTCACAAAAAGCTTCAAGATCTTTATAGGTCTACTATGAAAACTAAGGTATATATGCTTAATCCTTCTTTCTGAAAATTTTAAATTGCTTATTTCTTATTTCTTGTGACTAGCAATCGAGAGTCAATACTTTGTTTGTTCTTGCGGATAATATAGTAACTTTAATTTTCTCATATTGGATGAATATTAATTTCTTTTTGTCGTTAATGCATTCCATAAATAACTTGGTACATTAGTTATTGATTTAACTTTATCAAATATTTATTAAACGATAGTGACAAAACAAGCCCGCCAAACGGGAGGACCATGCAACTAAATTAGGTTAGACAAATAAAAAATAAATTAGGTGACAACTACTCCTATGTCCACTTTTATTTCCTCTAATCAAATAAAAAATAATTAATTGCATGTTGTTAATACATTTAATAAATAATTTGATAAATAATTGATTTACCTTTGCTTAAATGTTACTAAACGACACTCATAAAACAAGCACGCCGAATAAACAAATTTAAAAAATCAATATTTAAACAAAAAAAATGAAAACAATAATCATAAGCCATACCCGCCTATCGGGCGGGTTTTGCAACTAGTTTTTGCAACTAGTATATGTATATATATATATATATATATATATATATATATATATATATAGGATAAAGATCAAATAAAAAGACAAATATCCGTGAGAAGGATAAAAAAGAAATTTTTTTTTTAAAAGTTCTCAAAAAATTCTGAAAAAATTCCACAAGATCGTGTATGTTGGTGCATGAAAAAGTTGTGAAGGAAGTTTTTTTTAAAGTGAATATTTTTGCCGAAAAAAAATTATGAAAAAAAACGTTTGTGCATTAAATCGTTTTTTTGTGCATCAAAAATTCGTTTTTGTACCCAACTTCTTTTGACTTTTTGCATCAAAATTTTATTGCGCATCAAACTATAACAAGTTGAAAATTTTGTGCATCAAAAATTTTTTGTGCATCAAATTTTATTTTTTTGTGCATTAAAAAAACGTATGAAAACTCAAAATTAGAAAAACTTCTTTTACAAAAGTTTTATGCACCAACATACCTGATTTTGTGGAATTTTTTTGAAATTTTTTGAGAACTTTTTTAAAAAAAGTTTTCTTTTTATCCTTCTCACGGATATTTGTCTTTTTATTTGATATTTATCCTATATATATATATATATATATATATATATATAGAGAGAGAGAGAGAGAGAGAGAGAGAGAGAGAGGGAGAGAGAG
>BQNB010136990.1:0-17921 GCA_026074375.1 Tanacetum coccineum
AGCTTAAAGATGAAGCTTTATGAAACAAGGCTATCATGGAAGGATCTATCAAAGATGATGATGATGATGAGTCAAGTTATGAACAAATGAGACGATGGGACATATATACAAACTATGATGACACTTATAGGACAAATCATGACGATAATGAAAGAGAAGAATTATGTGAAGTTCATGAGCCAGTGGTATGCACGATACAAAGATTCAAGATGATCAAGTATTCATTTGGACAAGGCGAATAATATGTTGCTATTAAAGAAGATGAATGCAACGATCTAGCAAGAACAAGCAATAATGCATGTCGTACGTATCAAGAAATATTTCGTATGATGGACGAAGGATGGATGGTGACTAGAGCTGAATAAAAAGGAAGCTGGATAAAAGTCTAACTTAAAGACTTCGCTGTAAACAAAAGTGCTTCCCGGGAGACAACCTAGAATGTTATTTAATTTTGTTATCGAGTCTGTCTTCCCAGACTTCAATACGGCATATCCGTTCCACCCCATACGACGAATTGACTGTCTAGACGTTACCAGTCTTTATTTTTTTAAGCACTTTAAAAACGTTATTGTTAGTTCTGCGAATACGCCGTATTCAATTATTTGATACGCCGTATCCACAGACTGACCCATATTTAGTTTGTTTTAGTTTAGATTAATCGTAAGTACCAAGATAGGAATGCACCTGTTTTTCCTATATTTTACACCGGACCTCGTAAAGGAAATATCGACGAATATTGGTGGCGAATTTACAAATTTGGAAATCTTGAAGTGTTGGAGTCTTGAAACCTCAAGACGGCTGTTCAACACCAAAACTTGCTCATAAACGCAAATTGGAGAATCTACCGAGCAAAAATCAGGGGAGTTTCTCATTCTAATTCTTTTTAAATTCTCGTATTTAATGTTTTAAATATACAACAAGGACGTTGTATAATTTAAGTGGGGGGATGGAATTAGAATGTTTACTTGTCCTAAATTTTCATAATAAAAGGTTTAAATTATGCTCAAATTTAAAAAAATTCAATCATACTTTTATAAAATTACATGTTACATAACCCGCACACAATAACCCTTGATACATATTATGAGGATTTAACATTTCCGTTTCCAAATGTTTACCCAAATTCCATAAAAGTGTGCCGGTGATGTTGTTGACTTTAGAACTTGGCTTGGTATATCTATTCGAGACCACAATAATGAGTATTATGGATTTAATTAGAGTAACTTGTTTAAATTGGTAAATCTTAGGATTACAACCAAATTGCCTATACATGTTGTTTATTAACTAACTACACCGGTTAGTTAACCTCCAGTTTAAACCCTTTCACTCTCATCTTTAGAGTGATGATCCACTAGAATAACCCGTAGAACTAATCCTTTAGGAATTTACACCAATTATTTGTTTTGTTACACCCTTACACTTTAACCTACCCAGTTAGATTAAGTTTAATTTACAGTTGCTAGTTGCTTAAAGTGTAAAGTCTGTATTTCCCGAGTCTTGTGTCATTTTCTATCTTTGGTGCGGTTGGAAATCTGCACAATGCAAATGGGAATGTATACTAGTAGTCAAAGCACATGTGACTTTACTACATTCACAATTAATAGTGAATCCGAAGAACAAAGAAATTACCGAAGGAATTATCCGGAATTATTATGATCGTGAAGATGGTGAAACTACACCGAGATTTGAAGTATAGTTAGAAAAGAAAAAAAATGAAAAAAAAGAAAGTTTGAAGATAATCGTTTCGCGAAAGAGCATTATCGAAGGAATTATATGAAGGATCAATTATTCGTTGATACGTCGACAAAAATCAACGATGTAGAGTATTGTACAAAGTGGAAGATATCGCCACTTACCTTGTAGAGTATGTAAAGTTTTAGGATGATTGGGGAGTTGACCGTTATGGGAACGCCAACTTAGGTTGTTGTTTTTTATCTATGATCAAGACGTTGTAAATAGTTGTGTCTTTGTCATAATAACGGTCAGGAAAATAAGTGTCTAGCAACTTATACTTTAAAGCCTTAATCTATTTGTTTCTTGATTTTTATTTAACAACAATTTACTTCCCTCTCACCTAATGATTAACCTCTGGTTTTACGCGAATGAGGATCCATACGAACATGCATGTCTATTCTGGCGTTCCGGCCATGTATGCATGTCTTGTACCTTGTTGGTTTACGACTTTTAGTGAAAGTTAGAAGGTTCCTACCATATATCATTCTTTATCATAACCGTTGGTTAAATTAGAATGGGGATGTGATCGAACACTCATGTCTATCCCGGCGTTCCAGGTGTGTATGTGTGCTTCAGCTGCCTTGTTGGAGTGGTACTTCTGGTGAAAGATTGTAGAATGATCAAACCGTACGCCTTTCCATACAAAAACCCATATTTACCTTTATAAACTTGTTACTCCTTGGCTTTAGTGGTGGAGATGTGTATCCTTGCCAAGCTTATGATAGAATACTCGTCACGACCGAGCAATTGAGCGAATTAGTTACATGTTACCACATAGATTAGTTGAGTGATTTGAGTGTTTTCATCTTCCTATTTCGTGAGGTGTTTGGTTGTGTACTTGTAATAGATTGAATAAGTGCTTTAACGGAAAATATCCTTAAGGGATACATTTTTATAAACTTCTAAAGGCTACTTGAGGACAAGTAGGATTCAAGTGGGGGGATATTTTATGACATCAAATAACGTCTATTTTATAGCATCATTTATCCCACGATATTAACCCATTTTGTATAGTTATTGCAAAGAATTGTTACTTAATCGTTTATATTTGAGAATTGCAGTAATTATGGAGTAATTGGTGAAACTTAGCAAAAGGCGCGCATTCTGGAGCTTAAATGAAGATATTTTGAAGATTACTATTCTGAAGACCAATACGCCGTATCCATCAAGGAAGATACGGCGTATCCGTGCCTGCACTCACCAAAGACCACAAAAGGAATGAAGATCAATACGCCGTATCCAGAGGACTCAATACGCCGTATTCAAGATATGGAATCAATATAATATTCTGGAAGATATCAAACGTGGTCCCTACTCCAAGAAATCCCCAATACGCCGTATCCAATACATGGATACGCCGTATCCAACCGACTTCCAGACCTTATAAATAGAAAACTCAAAAACGAGTTTTAAGTGTGCTAAATCATATTCTCGATACCTAAACCACAAAAGTCGATTTTCAGAGGAGAAAAAGAGCAGAAGAGGTCGAGCAACGTATTCAATTCCATAGGAGACATCGTGTAATTCCATATACTTTTTTTGTAATCATTCAGTTTTTGGTATATTCGCCTTAACTGGTTAGTTTACTCGGCTTTAATTATTACTCTTGTATTAATTATGACGATTGTAGGCTAATTACCTTCGGGTATTAAGCCTTGATTATAAAAGATCTGAATGTTTGGTATTTGTTTATATCAGTTTCTTGATTTATCGTTGAGTACTTGTTTATGTTTATCAATTTATACTTGTTTAAGCGCTTTTGTATGCGGCCTATCATTCAACTGGATCTAGCAAAGTGGACCAAGCGGATCTAGAGTCGGGATTGCTCTCTATATAGTAATTTATACATTTGAATAATTAGTTACACAAGTATTGTCCTTCTAAGTCTGTGTATAGATATGCTTAGGCTTAACTAGTTATTTGGATATTGTCCAGATGGTTTATTGCTCGTGTGACTAGAGGTGACTAGATAATTCAACAAATAAGTTCTGATTCCATTGGATATTTGGACAAGTGGACTACTTGTGTATACGATTGCCATTAAGCGGGTAAGTGGTAAAGTCTCTATGAGCTAGGGTTTTACACAAGATCAACATTGCGTTTTAATCCCTAAGTATACTATTATAATCAGCAAATATAGGATGCTTTATGCGGATGCTTTAATTGTGACAGAATTAATGTGTCTTATGTTTAGGATGATGTATACACTAAGTCTTAAGTATGATATGCCACTGAGAGAAGAAAATCATTGCACTTATATAACAAACAAACGTCTAATCGAATTAATAATGGTTAATACAGTTTTCTTATATAAGGTTCGACCGCTCTTTTATCTTTTGTCTATTAGCTTGCGTGGTAAACTGTCTTGAAATTGATTGTAGGTCACCAACAGATCTGTGTCGAGTCTCTGGGCTATTGAACCCCATTTTCCCGTTAGAATTAGGATTTAGACTGACATAGGTTTAACATAGGATTAGAATAGAATTAACATAGATTAGATAACCAAGATATTAATTAAATTGATAGATTTAACCTCTCTCTCAGTGATCGACACCCTACTTACCATGAAACTACTACCGATCGGGTACACTGCCCGTTAAAGTGTTGTTTTTGGTTGAGTCGGCAAAATATAAATTTAAAACTTGAATCAATAAAATATACACCACATAACGACACATCAAACCTCAGGAACAAAACTTTATTCTGTCACTCCATTTCCACAACCACTCACTTTACACTCGGTACCAAAAACTCAAGAATCAAAAGTTAAGAATAACGCGAAAGTGATTGCCCCAAGAATGTTTAGGATTAATCCTACCATGAACTATAAGGTAGACAATTTTGTGCCTAACAAACATGTAAAAGCAAGCGTTAGGACAAAACCGATCATTGTTTCACAACCTCATGTCATCACTAAGAAAGAGGTCAATTCCAACACAAATGGTTTACCTTCTACAAGAGTAGAAAGCACTGCTAAGACCAGAAGACCATAACCTAGGAGTAATACAAAGAATGATAGGATCCCCTCTGCGTCTAAGAGTAGTTGCCTCTCGAATAATCTTGAGAAAGTTGAAGTACACCATATAAATATACTGTTTTCTAAAACTATAAACCATAGGTCATGTGCATGTAAAACATTAAGCTTGCTATTCGGAATGATAAATTTGAGGTTATTTGTACATGTAAGCAATGTTCGATTACTACTAATCATGATGAATGTGTGTTGAAGTATGTGAATGGCATGAACTCTAACAAGAAAAACCAAAGTGCCAATGCTTTAGAAAGCGTAAATCAAACGAAACATAAGGCACATGTCAAGAAATCGAAGAAGTTAGGTTCAGAAGAAAGACTTGCTTCACCTAGGCCTAGCAAACCTAGAACTTGCCTTAGGTGGTTACCAACTAGAAGAATTTTTAACCTTAGTGGAACAATAACTGAATCCAATAACACCAAAAGTGAGTCTGACACATCTGTGTGTGATAATGCAAGTACTTCTAACCCTCAAGAACCTACACGCAAAGGGTTTCCAGATTCTACTTCTTTTCTTGACAGGTTTACGAGACTCCGAGCAGAACATGTGTCTCTACCCGTTGGTTATTCTCTAGTTTGTCTAGGGACGGCTTATATATATTTCAATGTATAACCAGAGCTTTAAAGAATGGATTTTGAACAACGCAGTTCAAAACCCAGGCTTCAAGGAATAACTTATGGACAAATCAGTTCAAGACTCGATCTTACTTATGCTCCGTTAACAATAACATCTCAAAAACCAAATGAACGTAAATTAGATTTATTGTTCGAAGCTATGTATGATGATTATATTAGTGGTCAACCGTCAGCTACACCAAGACCTGCTCCTGCTACTCCAACAACTCAGGTTCTTCAGACTCCAATGGCAGACACTGCACCGACACCAACAAATTCATCCTCACAAGCTGCAGATATTCCAAACACTTCATAGGATGTTGACGAGCTACAACAACAAGAACATGATCAACAAAAAAATGATCAAGTACCACTCCAACATGAAGCAGTTCCTGAAAATGTTCTGAATGCTATGTTCGATGGGAATACATTTGTCAATCCTTTTGCTCCACCATCCACAAGTTCTGTTGAATCATCATCTCAATATGTGGATCTGTCGAACATGCATACATTCTATTAACCGTACCAACATGACTATCAGTGGACCAAGGATCATCCTCTAGAACAAGTGATAGGAGAAGCCTCACGACCAGTGTTGACAAGAAATCAGTTATGAACCAATGGTGAAATGTGCATCTACGTACTGACTGTGAGCACTATGAAACCAAGAAATGTCAAAGAGGCTATGACCGACCCAACATGGATTGACTCGATGAAATAAGAGCTTCTCCAGTTCAAAAGGATTGATGTATGGGTGTTAGTTCCTCCTCCAGATAACATAAAACCCCTTACTTTGAAATGGTTATTCAAAAAGAACCACGATGAAGAAAACACAGTCATTAGAAACAAGACTCGTCTGGTTGTGAGAGTGTACCGTCAAGAAGAAGGAATAAATTTTGAAAAATCCTTCACTCCGGTTGCTAGGCTGGAAGCTATCATGATATTTCTTGCGTATGCAGCACACAAATCGTTCATCGTATTCCAAATGGACGTGAAAACCGCTTTCTTGCATGGTTCATTAAATGAAAACGTGTACGTATGTCAACCTGAAGGATTCATCGATGCTAATCATCCAAGTCATGTCTTTAAGCTAAAGAAGGTACTTTATGGGCTAAAGTAAGCACTGAGGGCATGGTACGACGAATTGTCAAAGTTTCTCCTACATAATCACTTCAACAAAGGAACCATTGATCTAACGCTATTTATAAGACGCTTTAACGATGACATCTTAATGGTACAGGTCTATGTAGATGATATTATCTTTGGTTCTACAAACCCTAGGTATACCTAATTATTTGCTGACCTTATGAAAAGTCGCTTTGAAATGTCGATGATGGGGGAAATGACGTTTTACCTTGAATTACAAGTTAACCAATCCCCTCATGGCATCTTCATAAACTAGTCCAACTATGTGTTAGAAATCTTTAAAAAGTATAGAATGGAAACTTGTGATCCCATTGGTACCCTAATGGAGACCAAAGACAAGCTTGACCTTGACAAGAATGGGACTCTAGTCGAATGGGACCAGACATTGTACATGCTACTTGTTTATGTGCTTGGTACAGCCAACTGAGAATCACCTCAAGGAGGTTAAAAGAATCTTTCGTTATCTCTGGGGAACCGTCAATATGGGTCTCTGGTATCCGAAGGATTCTGGTTTTGAACTAACTGGATTTTCAGATGCTAATTATGCGGGATGTCAAGACTCCTTCAAGAGTACTTCCGGTGGAGCTCAATTCTTAGGCGAAAAGCTGGTTAGCTGGTCCTCGAAGAAACAAGACTGTACGGCGTTGTAAACCGCGGAAGCAGAATATGTGTCTTTATCCGCTTGTTGTGCCTATGTTCTTTGGATTCAGACACAGTTAACGGATTATGACTTTTACTTTAACAAGATTCCTATCTATTGTGATTCAAAATCAGCCATAGCCATATCCTGTAACCCGATCCAACACTTAAGAACCAAACACATCGCAGTCCGCTACCATTTCATCAAGGAATACGTAGAAAATGTACGATTGAACTGTATTTTGTCAAGACAGGTTACCAATTGGCTGACATTTTCACCAAAGCCCTTCCAGTAGACAGGTTTAACTATTTGGTTCGTCGCCTTGATATGCGTAGTTTGTCTCCACAGGAGCTTAAACGTCTTGCAAAATCATAGTAATTCTTTGTATAAATTAATCAAAAAAACAAAATATAAAATTATAAAACCTATAAAAGCAAAATACAAAATTGAAAATTTTTATAAATACCAAAAATAATATTCTTTGACATGTCTCTCGACCATCGATAACATTTACGTACCTAGAAATGTTGATTAACATTAACACGGGTGTATAAATGAAATTCGAGCGAGAGTTTCTAAAAGTTTTCAAAACATGTCTCTTTAAATTTTCTCTATGACTTCTAAGTAAAGTCAGCTTAGGACTCAGACTCAAAAGAAAGGAAATGTTCACATATGTACATTATTCCTCAACAACAGGAAGTTCATGTGTTCTTGGTCTTGAGCGTAGTCATATAAAAATTCAAAGTTTTTAATGCTCAAGAGAAGTACTAAGGAAATGATAATTAATAAGATAAATTCAACATCATTTTCATGTTGAGCATAATTTTTCAAGATATTTTCAAAAGAAATATTCAAAATCTTTCACAATTGTGTGCTCAACAAATTCCCGCTCCAAGTTTTCACTCTAATATATTTTTAAGAGGGAGCATAAATTTCATAAATTATAAAATTATTTACAAGTGGTTGTTTTGGCATGTTACATTATTTTCCCAATGCTCGTTCATTCTACAAGTGGTTCAACGTACATTAACTTGTATTTTAATTCACTTGTTAAATCAAAAATTGTCACCACATATGCAATATTTGAGGGGGAGAATAGTGATTAAAATGTGATCAATATTGCTTAATAACGGATAAGATCTCTTGAATATAAGTGTGTTCCCGTCCTCGCATGTGCAAAAATCTTTCATAATATGATGCATATGTGTAGGGGGCTTTTTGGTGAATCTGAAAACTTTCAATGTGTATTCAATGATTTCTCAAATACGTTGACTAATTTTCAATTGTTTTATGGCTACGATGGTAATACCCAATGACCGACCGAGTAATGATACTTCAGGGTGACCTAAGGCGGTTAAGGATAGGTATTGTTCCATGATCTAGCCAGAACCGTAGGGAACTACCCATGGATACTACAATAGATAGAGTAGAAGTCCTTAGGTATGATTAAAAAAGGAGTAAAGTGAGAATGGGATTGAAGGGGTTGGAGAATGAAAAAGAATTGTAAGGATAAAGGGTCTAAAGAAAGAAGCCCTCCATTCACATAGGCAGAAACCGGGTCAATGCATAATCTATCGGTAATCACAAAGCTGATTCTGGTATTGAAGACGAGCCATCATGGACCCAATGATGCAATGCACAACCCTCCCAGCTACTCAGGCTTCTCTCAAAAGAAGTTTGTTTCATTTCTCACAGAGTATAACACGTTTCTATCCTTTCTCACTCCGAGATAGTTGATATTGAAAAGGTGGCAGTCCACTCCAGCCCTCGATCACCAAATAACAAAAGTGCACTTATAGAGTCTAGAGCCAACGAGATCAATCAATAAATCTCATTAGGACACAATTCCATATACACTATTTGTTCATCATCAAGAACACAAGCTGTACAAGAGTCTAACACAGACGTAAATATAATCTGTGTGAATTAATGAGAATTGACGGATGCTTTTTGAAAACATAAAACTTTCAATATGTTTAAAAATATTTATTCATTAACATGTCAACTGATTTTCAAACAAGTTTTCGATCTCATGTCCATTGTGGAAGCCTCAAAAAGGCATCTAGGCTTGGGAAGACTGAACACGTATTGACGACTCAATCAGTCAGATAGTATCTAACTGATTTACTCTTATCGTGCTGTCTGCTTTGAGACATTCCGATAATGTGAACTAGCAAGTATGGCGAATCTCATGCTTACGCGTTAGAGAATCCAACACTCTAAGCTGGAAACCATGTCAAAGAGATTCTTTGAATCTACCTGATCACAGGTACAATATATATACTGTAAAACGGGGAACCGGTGGTTATCACAACCTAAAATCAACGAAATGACAAAGACATATTCGTCCATATCTGTTGTTTATCACTAAAGTAAACATGCAGGACAAGTCGATGGCGTATCCACCACATTCCAGCTGAGTAGCAGTCAAGGCCACATGCTCATACTCAAAGATAAAGGATACATTCAAGGCATCAAACAAGACTTGAAGAAAGCTTTAAATTTCAAAGATACACTTTCGTAAGCTTTGATAAACAAGAACTTCCTCAAAGAACATCAAGCACATGAGTACAAGTAGATCAAGTCACAAGGTCTATGTTGAGGAAGATTGTCAGCCTTCAAGTGATGTCAAAGTATGATTATGTTGGTTAAGAAGTATTACAGTCAAGAAGTATCCAAGGTTATCTCAAGGCTAAAAGACCAAGATATCAAGTTAAAGTCACAAGATATCAAAATAAAGATCAAGATATAAGATCTCAAGCATGCAAAAGGAACTTTAAAAGAATTCTCAAGAGTACAAGGCTCCAAGATCCAAGACGTCACAAGAAGTGAAGCCTTAAGAGAAATGACCACCCTTTAGGGGGAGATTGTTAGCCTCGTTTTTAGTAAAGTGATGGTCATTATTTATTCCCGAGCCTTGTATAGGAAAATATAGTGTACGGGAATTACTAAAGCTAATTGGGCCTAATTTGCGGGCTTAAAGCCCAATTGTTTTCTTAGTCGCGGCCTAATATCGGCCCAACAAGTCCTAACCGAATCCATTAAGGGATCCGCCCCTTATGTAGTATAAATACTACCCTCCTAGCATGTTAGAAGGGTGTTGGTTCTCATTTTCTTCTATGTGAATGCCTTCTATTTCTCTCCATCTCTTTCTCTCTATAAACCCTCTTTCTCTCTCTAATTTTTCTTTATTTTTGTGTGTATTGTATGAGATGATATATTCTTACAACAATGCTCTCTACAAGTAAAGAAATAAAGTCTTCAAAAGCGCAGCAAAGTTTAAGGATGTCTTCGAGTCTCTCTTCTTCTTGATGTAGCCCAGCTTTGATCTTTTCACTTGAAGGCAAACAATTTAATGAATACTAATCCGTTTTTACTCCCCCCTAAATAGTAATCCATGTCTTTAAAGGGTCTTCATAAACTTCTTTTTGAAGTTTTTTGAATCGGCTCCCTCTCCCCCTCAAATCGACTATTTCTCATGTAGATTCAAAACTTGATGTAGAGATATCTTTTATCTTTGTTGTGGCAACCGTAGGGGGGTGAATACGTTTCCAATTAAAAACTTTAAATCATTTGTATCAAATCACTAATCAAATTTGACGCAATATGAAAAGTGTTGATTATATATCTACAATTACAAATACATATTCTAACAATAAAACCACACTCACATATTTACTATAAAGAACTACACAACCATAAGTAACATGATATACATACCAATCTACACAATCATGATCACAATGCAAGTATAAAGATAAAGCGATAAATGTAAAAAAATAAATAAAGCGAAAGGTAAAAGAAAATGCAAACCGGACATGGTTATTTATAGTGGTTCGGTCACGAAGCTCCTCTTTGCCCTACTCCACTCCCCGAGTATCTAACTCGAGAGTCACTTCACTAATCAACAAGCTCCCTTTTGGCGAAAAAAAACCTTATAACGTTGCTTACATTATTCTCCGACACTAAGCTAGATGTCGAGTTCTTCTTCGGGTACAACCAAACCCGTTATGTTTTATGTCCCAACATAACAAACCTTGTGTTTTATGGCCTAAACACATAAACCGCGTCGTTTACATTATTTTCTGACACTAAGCTAAATCCCCCCCCCAACCCCCCCCACCCCTCCCCCCCACCCCCCCCCCCCCCCCACCGGCTCCCCCCTCTCCCCCTCAAATCGACTATTTCTCATGTAGATTCAAAACTTGATGTAGAGATATCTTTTATCTTTGTTGTGGCAACCGTAGGGGGGTGAATACGTTTCCAATTAAAAACTTTAAATCATTTGTATCAAATCACTAATCAAATTTGACGCAATATGAAAAGTGTTGATTATATATCTACAATTACAAATACATATTCTAACAATAAAACCACACTCACATATTTACTATAAAGAACTACACAACCATAAGTAACATGATATACATACCAATCTACACAATCATGATCACAATGCAAGTATAAAGATAAAGCGATAAATGTAAAAAAATAAATAAAGCGAAAGGTAAAAGAAAATGCAAACCGGACATGGTTATTTATAGTGGTTCGGTCACGAAGCTCCTCTTTGCCCTACTCCACTCCCCGAGTATCTAACTCGAGAGTCACTTCACTAATCAACAAGCTCCCTTTTGGCGAAAAAAACCTTATAACGTTGCTTACATTATTCTCCGACACTAAGCTAGATGTCGAGTTCTTCTTCGGGTACAACCAAACCCGTTATGTTTTATGTCCCAACATAACAAACCTTGTGTTATATGGCCTAAACACATAAACCGCGTCGTTTACATTATTTTCTGACACTAAGCTAAATTTCGAGTCCTAATCTTAGCTAGAACCAATCTACTACTTTACCAATGTATTTTGAGGACTAAAATATACTAACCAACACACAATCAACCCTTCCGAATATATACACCATTCGGATCTACACACTACTAAATATTGGAAAACATGGACTCGATCTATATGTAACAAGTGTTACAAATGGACTAACTAGACTACATAACTTTATATCTTGACAATGACGAAAGTTCTTCTATTGCACTTGAGGGAAAAAGGAAAGGATAGAAGATTGGATCAAATTTAAACAAGATTAAATAAGTTTAATGATCAAAGAGTTTAGAGAGAGTTAGTGAGATCTAGAGAGAGAAAGAACTGAAAGAAATCTATGCAAGAGGTTGTAAAAATAGTTAGAAGTGCCCCACTATTTATAGGAGCTAAAAACTGTCTGTCTGAAAGTGACGGCCCCTAGAAATATAAGGGGGCCGTTGGGCATTTACGAGGGCCGCCTCGACAGATGCTCATGTTTTTGTCTTCTTGTGGTTCAATATTTATCTGGTGAAAATCAGACTTGTTTTAGGAGGGAAAATGGCCATATTTGAATTTTAAAATAATTACCACATAAAACATTTTTTTATAATTCAAAAATAATTTGTCTAATTAATTTTTGAGAAATTGTTTTGTTACATTTATAAAAATGTAAAGTTTAAGACAAAAACTTATTTCTTTGATCATCCTATAAGTTTAATGTTTGTTTGTACAAACCTTATGTGGTTTATGTCGGTGTAAACCAATGTCCGTCTTGATGCAGACTTGAGACGTCGAGAGATATAGATGCATATATGCATTGATGATTTGTGATATGAGTAACTTGCGCACTTTACGTTACGTATTACAAGTTACATGTTTGTCATCACCAAAATATAAAGAGATCGTATAAATTAAATATTGTAATATTTGCACTAACAATCTTCCCCTTTTTGATGATGACAAAATATGTAAACTATAACACATAATAAAGTTTAAAAGTTACTCGTTTACACTCTTTCTCTCCCTTTTGTCGAAGCAAAAAGGTAGTATGTGGATAATGGTTGGAGCATATAGGTTGAAGGTTTAAGAAGAAAACATAAGGAATAAGGTTGAGGTGGTTTTGTGTTTCTTGCATAAATTTGAAGAGGTCGTGAGAGATGAGAAGAAGACATGATAGGAATGTGGGTACTTCAAGTATCTAAGTTGAAAGTATAAGAAAAACCTGAAGGTTGAAGGAGATTTTAAAGTAGAGAAGGTGAAGTATTTAGTGTATGGATGAACCCTTCATCGTATTTGACAATCCCTGATCCTATCTGTCTATAAAGGTGAGCTTGCATCATCCTAGTAAAGTCTTCTGTCATCACAGTTTAATTAACTTCATGATATTTACTCACATATCTTCGAGCTCACCCTTGCTCATTGCATCCCCATGATAATTACATTCCTTGTATAATAACTCTAACGGATTCATGGATCAAATAAATTACCATCGATGCTCAAGAAGTTTGATGCAATTTACATGAGTAGAACGCTAGCAAGTGCTCCTCCTCGGTGTATGCTCCCCCTTGTTTGGGGGACCAAGGAATCAAGATAAGGATGTGTGCTACAAAACAAAGTTAGTATACAAGTGCGCACGCACACACACACACACAAACACACACACACACACACACACACACACACACACACACACACACACACATATATATATATATATATATATATATATATATATATAGGGGACCGTTCTTTGCAGAACCACTTTTTTGTACAGAACCTACATAACCACTTTGGACCAATAGAAATTTAGTATATTATTAAATGTTTTTCTTAATTCAAAAGGGTATAATAGTCAAAACACATTTTAATTTTTCTTTTTGAATTTTTTATTTTAAAAATGTTTTTTTATTTCTTAAATTTTCAGAATTAATTTTTTTTAAATTTATATTTTTTTAAATTTATACTTTTTTAAAGTGCATATGTGTTTTTTTAGATATTGTAAATTTACATATGTGCTTTTTCTAAGGTGCATACTTGTTTTTTTTCTAAAAAAAACAGGTGCATTTGTGTTTTTCATAATATTATAATTTACATACGTTTTTTTGTGTACAATTGTTTAGCCATGAAACTTGTTTTTTGTAAGTGATAATTGCATATATGTTTCTAGTGTACATTATCTTTGAAAATTTATAACAAAAAACATAAAAATATATACATGTAATCTCTAATCTTATAACACAACGAAAACATAAATACATTACATAAAATTTGATATCAAATGAAATACAATTCAAATACTAGTACATGTGCAAGAGATTCAAAAACATGTGGGCACTCTTCCAAGAACATATGAGTATCCTTCCAAAAACATTTGTGCACCCTTCCAAGAACATATGTGCACGCAGCATTTTTACGTCAAATTCAATAGAACATATGTGCACGCCTTTCAAAAACATATGTGCACGCTTCACATTTTTTATAGACACCTTGCTTTGACTACATAAAGAACATACATGATTATTATTAGAAAATCACATTTACTCTTGGAATTAACAATTATCTTAAGCTAATTATATACATAATTATATGGACAAAATATGAAATAGCAATACATGGACACTAATATGACATCATCGACCAACTTATTTTAAGCTTGAAACATCGACTCTCTAAGCTAACAGTTACTCTAATACCAAACAAAAACACTAGAAAGTGAAAATCAAACAATCAAAAAATAAACCTTTGGCGCATGTAGAGAAAAAACCAAAAATCTCGTACCAAGGATCCGAGCCAAGTAACTTGATAAGGTTCTCGCCACTTTTTTCTCATTTTAGATTATCGGTCTCTTTGGTTCCGGATCGGACCTTGGTTTCCGTTTGATCCTGTTTATGTACCATGGTTCATATAGTGAAAAAAAAATGAATCATATGTAAAATACATCAACCTTATTAATCTTTGATTCTTAACTTCGTTGATATAATCAAAATATAAGTTATAAATAAACAAACTATTTTACTATATAGATCTGTATGTGTATCAAAAGTCGATGCATAAACAGATCCTATACCTTCCATAATTTGCAGCGGCGACACAGCGACAAGCAGAGGACGGTGATGGTTTCCGGCGACTAAAAAGACCCGTGATGACTACTAAACACAGACGTTAGCGACGAGGGCTGGCTTCCATCGATTCATATCTAAACACAACCATGGTTTCCGGTGATGGTTCCAGACGATTCATATCTACAGTCACGAGCATGTCAGCGACGGGAGTGTTTTAGTCGCCGGAAAATAAGATGGGAAGGAGGAAAGATTTGAGGGAGCAGGTGGTCGTAGTTTGTTGTTTTGTTATTGTTTATGGAGATTTTGTATATGAGAAAGTTTAATTAGGGTTTGAGAGGAAGTTACGTGAGAGATAAACAGATGCAGTTAGAGTGCTGAAAATGTGCGACAGTTTTTAGAATATAATAATTTTGAAATTCCCTTAATACCCTTATGTCATTTAAAAAATTATATCTTACATCCCTCTTAATTACATTAGTTACATTAATGGCACAAGTCATCTCATCCATTGATTTAATGATCTAATGGTTATAATATGGTTCTGTAAGTTCTGTATAAAAAACTGGTTCTGCAAAGAGAATCCTAATATATATATTTATATGGTAAAAACTTTGCTCCATCTGTATCGTGCCAATTTAAAGTTTCACTCTCATTCTGTAAGGAAAAATTGGGTCACAAAAGGTCCAAAGCTGTTCTTACACTCTTCTTGCGTCACTATAGATTACTCTCTCCGTCCCATTTTTATTGTCCATGTTACCATATTTAGATGTCCTAATTTTATTGTCCCTTACCAAAAATAGATGCTTCTTTTACTAAAATACCCCTCATTTTAGTTATCAACACATACTTAATTATTAGGAGCATTAAATATGTTTTTGTTTCACACGCTGTGAATATGAAAAGAAACACAAATTTGTCCCCATGAGTTAAATACACATAATTACACGTGGAAAGCATCAGCATAATAGGTCAACCAACTTAGTATTAATCAAACTAAGCCTAATTTCTGAATAACGCTATAATAAGTTGTGGGAAACTAGAAGGGGGGGTAGAATAGTTTAACCGCTTTTTAATTTAATGTTAATGTTGTTAATAAAAACTTAGATGTCGATCCTTATTGAATTCAACACTCGCACAATATACACAATATACTTATCCTCAGCAATTAATAGGATATATGAGCAAATAGGAAAGACAAGAGATAAGAGTATAGATACAATCAAACCACAACGCGAGAGTTTATAGAGGTTTTCCGGTAACGAAGCACCTCTTCGCCCTACTCCACTCCTTGAGCACCAAACTCGAGATTTTTCTTCACTATGTCAACAAACTCCCTTATGGCGGAGAAAACCATACACAACTTTCGCTTATATCAATTTCTGACACTAAGCTAGATGTCGAGTTCTAATCTCAGCTAGAACCAATCTATCACGACTTCACAACTTCTTCACTACTTTCACGACTTCACAACTACACAACTTCTTCACACCATAGTTTTCTTCACACCACTACTTCACTTCTACTTTCACACCTAACTATCACAACTTGGATGAATCACTAGATTCAAATATACTTACAACAATCACAAAGATTTATCTACTACATAACTTTACAACATTTATAAATGATTTACAAATTGTGATTTGGATGCAACAAGATTGCAATACACACTTGAGGTGTAATACTTCTTCACTTGATGATGGAAGTATTCTTCTCTTGCACTTGAGAAGTTAATGTTTGGTCCTTGGAAACAAAGCGTTTATGATTAGAATGATCAAAGGATTTTAATGAGATGCGTGGGCTGTTTTCGATCATAAAGAATAAGTACAAAAGGTGAGAAAATAGTAGGGAAAAGTCCAGCATTTATAGGACAAACTAAAGGAGCGTCTACCTATTTGGCAGATCCGTCTTAAATAGGTGGGACGGTCCCAAACATTAAGGGGGCCAGCCCGTGATATTTAAAGGGGGCCGCCCTAACTAGGGGCTTTGTCTTTTGTGTAGGGGGGATTTTTCTGGAAATTTTCTAGCCAATTTAGGTCCGAAATTTAATTTCAAAATGATTAATTTTGAATAATACATTTCTTTTAATTATAGAAAAAAGATTGTAAATCTTTATAAAAATGTTACAAATTTTATAAAAGTGCGATGTTGAATAAAAATTTTCCTATTGATCATAAAATGCATTACGCATTTATTTATTATACCTTTAAGTGATATAATTTTTGAAATGAAAATTTACTACTAATTACTTGTTTACGTTTAATTTTACATTGAACATTTTTATATTTTGTGATTATCAAAACGTAAAGATGTGAAAAATATTAATAATGTTTTTAGGCATAATTTTTATCAACAATCTCTCCCTTTTTGATGATTACAAAATTTAAACTCATTAAATGTAAATTTATTTTTAAAGAAGTATTTAGTAAGTTTTATGTCATTTCTCCCCCTTTTTGTAGAATCAAAAAGGCATCGTCGAGAATTGCTAGTAAAATCGACATAATAAATGCTCCCCCTGGATTTGTGCTCCCCTCGTTCGAGGGCACCAAGGAATCGAGCTATGGTTTCTTGGCTAAAAAAACGAGTTAGAACAATACAAATATTTCTAACATGTAGCAAGAAGGAAAAATATAGCATAATAATAATGCAACCAAAAATAATCATCCATTAAAAGTAAAATAGCGTGTGAACCACACTCATGCATACATAACGAAAATGCTAACATACATAAAAAAATTTAAACTACAAAAAGTCCTATAACTAGTAAAGCTCCATGGGACTTGCTTGCAAAATGGTAGATGAACAATTATTTGAGAAACTAAACATAAAGTATGTTTAGTTTGGGAAAGATGGTGGAGGTGGTGGGATGATGGTTGTTGGTG